>JBBYHL010433550.1:0-17744 GCA_038381835.1 Adansonia madagascariensis
CTGAATCTTTTTCTTGTCTGACTGAGTACTTATAATAGATTTTAACCTATCCTATGTGATACACGCATTATTCCCTAATTTGACTAGATGAGAGCCTGTCCAGTGTTCTCCAACTCTGAGCATACTAGCTAACTTCTTCTTGAGGGGCACAGGTTTTGCCAACTTAAAGTAAATTTTGTTGAATTGGGCCCTTTTGATATTAAGCTGGCTGTATACTTTTCTACAATAGGGACCAGATCATGCCTGTTGAAAGTCAAACACCAATATGCAAGATTTCAAAGTTGTATCCTGGCACGCAGTAATCTGAAGTCGACTTTGACTTGAATTAATAGAGCAATATCCCTATAATCTTCTGCAAAGATTGGCTTATTAGCCTCATCCTATCCATTTGACACCTCTTAATTTTTGAAGATTGAACTACCTTAAAACCATTTCAGCCTATGTTAGGATCTTTGAGATATACTAGGCAAGAGATTATCCCTACACTCTCTCTATTCCCTTTTGGAATCAATCTTAACTGTCTCAAAATCTTCAAAACCTTCAATTAATGCTTTTGCCATAGTAAGTATCTTGTCTATGGACACTACTCTTAGAACCATGTTTTGAGGTGATATGAAATGATATGATGCATGTAGCAAAGGCAACACTAAAAGAAACACTAAGTTAGTAACATATTATAGATAAGAAATAAATCACAGAATAAAAATGTCTAGTGGCATCATGATACCTCAAGGCAAGCATGGAAAAAATGAGTATAGATGTTTTGTCCATCAAACCTAGACTTATGCAGACAATATACCAGCATGTTGGAGATATAAGTGTCCTATTGGGATAGAAATCAAAGCTCAAGATAGTGACAATTTGCTTTCATTGTAATTACAAGCTAATGTCAAGCCATCCATCAGACAGCATGATGACTTATTAGGTGGTTTGTCCATAGTGAAACAGCATGATTTAGGTACTCACTTATCATCGTCTAATGATTGATGGGCTCTAAGCCATTTGTTAGGCAACATAACGGCATACGTAAATAGGTTTGACTCCTTGGGAGGTGATACCGGTGTCAAAAGGGATATTAAGTGACAACATTCGAATGTATCTCTTGTGAAAAGAAAGAGGCATTAGCCGTTAGTCGAACAGCATAATGACATACCCTGATAGTATTATTGCAGCAGATAACATAATTTAAGGTGGGAGAGAAGGTAGTGGCAGCGATGTTCATTCATTATCATTTATTCAATAAAAAAATGATAAAGAGAAGTAATAGGTAAGAAATGTTTCCCTAAATGTCTTATTTTTTAGGTCGATCTAGCAACACTTCACTGTGGCCTTACATGTTTTAGCTTTTAAGGCTAACTCTATGGGGTTTAGCCTACTTTAAAAAGGTTTCTAAATCATTCTTTCATTCGGTAGAGACAGTTGAGGCATCTCGATCTTGGGCCCATCACAAGCTCGGTAAAATTGGTTTAATTCGGGTGGACATATTTTGCTATGCACATACGGATAAAAAGAATACCATGAGAGCATTGGTACTTTACACCCTAGAAGATATTGCTAGCCCATGGGTAAAGAAGAGATACCACAGAGGACCATTAGCTCACTTCCACCTAATAAAGTTGTTATTCTCTCTCCAAGAAAAAAAAGACTGAGAGTTTAATGCAGATGTGAGTGCATGGCATGTGTCAGAGAAATAATCAAACATTTTTATTCACTCTTTATTATCATTATAGCAAAATTATCGTATTCATTTTTTGAAAAGGAAAGAACCCTAGCAATCACGAGAAATGCAAAAACATGGAGAGTATTAGCAAATAAATATTACATACAAAAAAGATTAAGAAAGAGGATTAAAATAAATAATAACTAAAATCGAAGAAAGTCAAAAATTTTATAAAACTTAGCTTATTGAAGGCTTGACTCTCTAAATCAAATCCCTAGTGGAGTCACTAACCTATCATGATGTGTCCCTCACACATATGTGGTGATGCACTACAACTTTAAAATAAAAGAGAGAAGGGGCTTGCCTTTAGATCATTCCTTAATAGGGAATTAAACTAGGCATAGTAAAGTGGAAGTCAAAGGGAAGACCATCGGACAAATTGCTCATCCAATCGATTTTAAATAGCCATTATGAAATGACCAAGACTTAAAGTTGCCATCAGTTATTTTGGGCTAGGCATGACCAGATACCTATTAAAACCAACGATTTCGAGTTGCGAAACTTGAAACGCTTATTTTACGGGCTGCATATGCGAGAGTTAATTTTAAAAGGGTTTCGGAGTCAATTATGCATAGGAAGGATTAGCACATCAAGACACCCAAAATTGGTACCATCTAGCCATAAATTATTGAAGTCTCGATTTTTCTTATGTTTCATGCGATTATTATTCATGTGTTATCTCCTTCTTAAGAATGCAAACCTTTAAATATTAAATTTAGGTGTTTATGATAAAAGTTTAATTAATATCTCTTTATACCACCCAATAGGGAGGAGAAACATAAAGGATTTAGTAAAATGAAATCCGAATTAATTTAGAAGATGATACTCTATGTCATGCACTAGAGGATGCTGATGAAGAGCATTGCCTTAAGTTTAATGAAATTTAATTTTTTTGAGGATATGAAAACAAATCATTATCAAAAAGAGAAACAAATTAGTAAGACATAAAGGAATATAATAAAAGTGGCATTAAAAATGAATATGTGGAAAGAAAAAGGAGAAGTGGCCAGGACTTATCTTATAATTGACCTAAATCATTGAAAAGTAATCGAATTTACAATTTTGAGACATGTTTAGATTCGATAGCTATGGTAGGCATAAAAGGTTGACAAAAGATCTAGCGATGCCCGGGGAAAAAAAACTTAGATTTTTTTATGTATTTCTGAAAGCAAGATTAAAAGTAACACCTTGAGAAAACAAGGTTGGAGAATCCCTTCGAAAAAAGCAGGGTTAGATTATCCCCTTAAAAAAAGAGATTGGAATATCCCTTTAGAAAAAGATATTTAGAGTGGTTTTTGAAAATCAAAATTTTTTATTTTTTTTAAAGAAACAAAATTTTAAAATGGAAAGTCGATTTTTTTTAAATAAGAAAAGGAAATTAAAAATTTTGAAAACAATTTTAGGTTTTAATTCGAGCCTAAAGGAACCTATGTTGCATGACACTACAAGGGAAAACTATTAAATATACTTCACATCATTTGAATGACTAGAAATAATGGTTCAGGAAAATCCAAATAAAATTTCTCAAGTTTAGCAAAAACAGGGGACAACATCACGTTACCAACTTTTTTGAATTTATTTCAGTTTACTCCAATGGTTTCTAATGGCAAACAAGGTATTATGAAAGCTAACTCAATAGGGATTAATGTAAAAATATTCTAAATCCTAGAAAATTATTTTCTAGGCAAAATTAATTTTTGAAACTAGGTCTGAGTTAGCATTGATAGCAACTATTAGAAAAGGGAGCAATGAAATTAAAAAAAATCATCTTGGACTGGTTCAGAATCGTTAAATCCCAAACGATACTTTTTCAGAAAGGAAATTTTGCAAACTTTTCAAAAATATTTGAAAAATCTATAAGAATGATTTAATGGGCCAGAATTGCCCAAACATAATGTAAATTGTTGGTTCTAGTGGTTTCAAACAACAAAGGTTTGAAAAATCATAACATCTACATCTGAAATGATTTAGAGGCAAATGAAATATCATTGCAAAGGTAATTCAAAGCCTTTTCCAAGAAAAATGCTAGAAAATTCGAAAATATTATTTTAAGTTTGGAAATAATTTTTAAATAGGGATTATTGTGTTGTTAATGCCAAAACAGGGGTTTCTTTAGGTTAAGGCTTTTATAGTCACATGCCAGGGTGTCAGACAGCAAATCTCTAATCACCAAGGTCCATGGTAGTGAAGTAACAGACCATTCTAGCTCTCGTAGAGTAGGTCATTGAATCATCCATTATTCACACCAATATATTGATAGGCTCGAAACAAGGCTTAAACTAAATATTTGAAAGCATTTTTTATTTTGGATCAAAATGGAATTTGCTTAGCCTAGTGAGGCCATGATTCCAAACATTTGTGTTTGATATCCCAAGAGAAGAACCAATATATTGAAAACATTAAACCCATGCTAATACCCATTGATTGAGGTTAGTATAAACTTAACTTGGGGTTTTCTTTGACAATAGATTTTTGCAAGCATTATAGAGACATTTCAACAAACACATGATAAATTAAACTAAGTGAAAATATTAGACATGAACTACCACTTAAAACAGCAAGCTATCCATTCACTTCAATAAGGAAATCATAGTGAAAATGCGTCCTAAGGCATGGTCAAGATCAAAATATGTTAGGCTAACATTCATACATGAAATGAGCATGTTGAGATGAAGAAAAACATGGCAAGAATACAAGAGCAAGGGTTGTTTTAATGTCAACAGGAAATATGGCATTCTAACTTGTTAAAACAATATTGAAGCATTAAGTAAGTCATCAAAATCCTAAAGCTACCATAAACAAGGCCAAAATAATGCATGGTAGCCTTAATAATGTCATGGAAAAATGGTGGTTCACTAAAATGATGATAATGAAGAAAAATAAAAAATAAAAGATAGAAAATATACCTCAATAGAAGCTTGAACACCTAGCTATATTTAAATAACACTCCAGCAACTTCTTGCTCACTTTCTTTTTTTTCTTTGCTATGGATTAGCAAGGAAAGAATGAAAAAATAAAGCTTTTGGTTATGGTGGCTATGGAGGATAGTTTTTAGGGTAGAGATTAAGGAAACGAGGGGTTTTGGAAGGTTTTTTGGAAAAATGGAAAGGGAGCTATAGGAATGGAATATTGGGAGAGCTTAAAGGTTTTTTATGGTAGCTGATGTCAAAAAAGCTCCCTTCAGCTGAATAAAAATTGGATTATATTATGGATAATTCTAGCCATTAAGATGACCTAGCAATAAGGGTATGTAAGACTTTTGGCATGTAAAATATGATGAACCATTGTACCAAGGTGGAACCTTTCAGCATTTGATTGGTTAACCTTGATTCTTGCAGGTAAAAAAATTTATACATTACTTGATTAGATGAGTAGTATAAAGTTAGTCCTTCATAATCCAAATTTTCTAATGAAATACCTTATGCTAAGCCCAATGGGCTTTTCTAAAATGTGTTAATCCAATGTTTAAAGCCCTAAAATTAAATCCACATGATTTGTATCTAATATTGGATGTTTTCTAAGGCCAATGTCATGTCCAAATATGAGTTTTGAAGTTATAGTACGAAGGGAGAGAAAATACCTCGAATTAGGCCAAAATAGCCTTGTGTATGAATACATTGAACTTTGTATTGATATATTAAGCAAAGAAACCTAGAATGTATCAATACTTTGAATTTGGCATCGATACGCAGCATGGTGTACTGATACCAACAAGCTTGTATCAATACCCAGCTTGTTGTATCAATACACACATCCCTGTATAGATATTATTTAGCCAAAAATCACAATTTTAGCAATGATATAACTCTGTATCGATACAAACACCCTTGGTATCGATAAATAGCAAAATCTTGCAATTTGAAAGATATGGAGCCTTATATCGATACCTCAGGCCTTTGTATCAAGACGCACAAACAAGAAAAGGGATATTTTACTTTTGCTCTCCAACCTCCTAACCCTAGTTGAGAATGGTGGAAATTTAACCCATGCTTTATCTAATGACCTTAATAATGCCTCAGACAGTGACTTCTGATACCTCAAATGTTAGCCCAGACAAAATGGGGTGTTTATACTTATCTTTGATTTATGATTTATGATTTTTTATTTTTGATAAATTTTTTATTATTAAATCGATTCATGAAATTTGAATAGTAGGCATTAGATGCCTAGGATAAGATCTTTTGAATGGTATCCAAGCCTTTTTATTAGCCTTGATCAATCATAAACTTGGTTGTTGCCAATAGTAAAATGGCTTTTCTTCAGATTAGTCTATTTGATGCAATATTTTGCTTTGAATTTTTCCCAATATTTTTGCATATTTATAACATACTAATATGATTTTAATCACCTTTTAATTATTTAAAATTACTTTTAATAATTTTTGAATGATTAAATATGAATATCCATGGTCGAATGTTGTTTAAATATGATTATTTAAAATTATGCAGAAATCATAATGATTTGGTAGTTTTTGAGCAACATGAAAATTTTAGAATTTTGGTTGTTGCTTGTTGTGACTTTTTCCATTTTTTCCAGCCTTAAAAGAGTCATAAAAAGTTTATTACACTTTTTGAAAAAATTGGGAAAAGGTTTGGTTTGAAAACCTTCTAAGTTGGTGCCATTTGGGAGTCCTTATGTGTGCATACTTCATGGGTGCATTTAGACCAGCTCCTTGGCACCTTAATTTGCATATTAATGGCTACATATGATGCTTGATTTTGCAGCAAAAATTAGAGGTTTAGTGGGAGTGAACCATTGGTGTTAGCCTGGCATTCAGATGTCCAGTGGAAGCCACCATAGGAGGCGGCAAAGCTAGCAAGATTAGAGTTCTCCTAGCACCACAACCTTCTAGGTTTTAGGAAGTTTGTTCCTATTAGGAGTCTATCTTTTGAGGCTTGATATTATTAGTTAAGATACAGATAATTTATTAAAGAAAAAATAATCTAGCTAAAAGGTAGCTAGTTAGACATAAATGGGATTCTATTTAGATAGAGTTCTACTCTAATAAAATCACATAATTACCACCAAGCTAATATTATTCATTTAATTAAATCTTAACTTGATTAAGACAAGATTGGATAATGGCTTAATTTAAATGATTGATCTTAATTGGATTAGGTTTTATCCTAAAAAGATTAGGATAAAAATTAATCATGTAAGAAATTATTTTTCTTAAATAAATTAACACAATAGTAGAGAGACCATCGACATTGGCACCCAGAGACTAAGTTAATATTTATTTAAATATATTCATAAATGTTGTGGGTGTATTAAATGATTATAGACTTAGGCCTAACATGATTGTGGATGGTTAATTGTTCATGTGTATTTAATTTTTCTTAAATAGGATCTGCGTACCCTGCCTTACCTCTATCTTTTCGGTGATACAAAATTCTTTTCTAATATAATTTCCCTTGAATATAACTCAAGGTTTCTCTGTTATAAATGTAATTAGATTACATACAAATGTAAAATTAGGATTAGTTTAGAAAAATTTTGTACTGCGAAGATAAAGATCCAAGCATAAACGAGATAAAGCCTGAGAGGTTACAAGAAGATTTATGAAGACTTTGTTTGTAATCACCTAGGAATGGACCAAGTGATCTCCTTCATCAGTTCGAGGAGATTACATTAGTAAAGTCCATAATCATCCAAATAGGATTCATGATCATAGATGTAATTTTACACGATAATATAATATACTATAAATGTTAATAAAGATAAGACATAAATTAAAATGAAAGAACGAAATCCTTTATACAATATTGAGTCATATGCAATGCATGATAAAAATGCCTTCCATCATTCATAGTAAAATACTAAAATCCCATCGCATTGACTTGTTAGGCAAACCTAAGGTCCTTTCTATCTGAACTATTTGAGTTATGAATGATAGGTCCTACTCAAATAATGTCATGTTGTCCAGATATGTACAACTTGACAGCATAGCATTAAAGGCAAAGGTTAGGCAAGATGCATATGACAAATTTATGCAAGGAGTTGCCACCTAACTAATTTGGCAATTGCATAGAGATGCAATTGCCAAGTTATCTTGCTTGCCTAATTAGACTTATTACAATTTGTTGGGTAAGCCTAAGGTTGCAACATGTTGGAAAGGGTCCCAGCCCACTAAAAAAAAACTTGAAGAGATTTTTGTATAATAATAAGGGCTATTATTACAAAAATTTAAATGGAATGCCCATAAAAATTTAATATCTCATCTATACCGATTTAGTACATGAGAACTAATTAATATTTATTTCATACTAGGTTATTGATAACTGTAATTATGGTAACTGTATTACAAGGCATACTTAATGCCATTAGTCCAAAGTGTTTAGATTGGCATGTCAAAATAAGAAATGTTCTTAATAAAAGGAAGGTAGTTAACCTTCACATGATTGAGATGAATTACTCTACTATCATTTAACTACCTGGATAATTGATTAAGGATGTGGATTACACTTTTGTAATGACATAAGTTTGTTAAAGAATAGTAGAAAATTGGGTTCAAATGAGGTAGTTCTAAGAATGGGCAATGGAGCCAAAGTTGCAGCTACTACCATTAGAACTTGTACCTTATCGTTGTTTTCATGCATGACTTTGGAACTAATAGAATGTCTTTATGTTCCTAGATTGTCTAAAAACTTCATTTCAATATCATACTTCATTGATAATGATGATTTCAAGTCTAGAATGAAAGGCAACAGTTGCACTATCATTTTAAATGACATGTTCTATGGATCAGCTTTATTAAAGAATAGGCTATATGTATCAGATCCAGAAATGCCTTTAGTCAACATCAATGTGAAAAAAGCAAAGAAGAATGATTCAATAAAAAAAACTATGTTTGGCATTATAGGCTTGGACATGCCAATAAGACTTTAGTAGCCAAGTTACACAAACGAGGATATTGCAACCAATTTGATTATGAATTATATAAGACATGTGAATGTTGTCTCCTTAGAAAGATGTCCAAGTCATTATTCATTGGTAAAAGTGAAAGGGCCTGTGATTTATTAGGCCTAGTGCATTTAGACGTATATAGACCAATTAATACAATGGCTAAAAGTGAGTATTCTTACTTCATAACCTTTTTCAACAATAGGTATGTGTACTTAATGAAGTACCAGTCTGAAGCTTTTGAAAAGCTTATAGTGTTTAGGACTAAGGTAAAGAAACAAAATAGCAAGAGAATATTGAATTTCAAATCCAATGGAAGAAAAGAATACCTAACTCAGGAATTCTAAAGTCATTTGACCGAAAATGGTATTCTATTACAATAGACTTTGCTTGAAACTCCATAACACAATATAGTGTTTGAAAGGAGAAACTGAACCTTGGTAGACATGGTTCGTTCCATGATTTCCAAGGCAAACCTTTCATTTGTGATATGCCTTAGAAATTGTATCCTATCTTCTAAACCAGGTTCCATCCAAATCTACGAATAAAATACCATATGAGACGTGGTGTAATAGGAGACTATTTCTATCTTATCTTAGAATTTGGCATTGTCCAGCTTATTTAAAACGGACAATGATCGATAAGCTTAGAGCTTGATCAGTAAGTGTAAACATGTGGGGTATCCTAAAGAATATCATGGATACCAATTTTACAGTCCAGTTGAGCAAAATGTATTTGTTTCTAAGCACATTGTCTTCTCAGAGAAAAAGTTTTTACTAGAAAACTTCAATAAGAGTGAGATTGATATTGAAGAAGTTTAAGAACCACAAGTTGATAACTTTATAGAACCAAAGTTTAGGGATAAAGCATTAGATGCTCCATCTTAAACTCAAGAAACACAAATGCTCTATCGATCAGGAAAGGTCAAATAAGTTTTAGTGAAATATAGATTTCTTATGGACCAAGAAGGCTTACTTGGTGATAATAATCCTACCACTTATGAGAAAGCAATGTTGGACATTAATTTCGAGAAATAGCCTGATGACATGAAGTCCAAGATGGATGCCATAGATGTCAACCAAGTGTGGACTTTGGTTGACCCACCCAAAAGAATAAAACCTATGGGGTGGAAATAGGTCTTTAAGAGAAAGACTAATGTGGATGGCAAAATGCAAACGTATAACGCCAAACTAGTGGCAAAAGTTTATAGTCAAGTTAAAGCCATTGATTATGTTGAAACCTTTTTGCCAATTGCCAGGGTAAAATTCATTCAGATATTGCTTACAATATCCGCATATTATAATTATGAAATTTGGCAAATGGATGTAAAAGCAGCTTTCTTTAATGAAAATCTACAAGAAAAGGTGTATATGACACAGGCTAAAGGTTTTATATCTAAGTCAAATCCGAATCAAGTTTCTAAGCTAAGAAGATCCATTTATGGACTAAAGCAAACATCATAGGGTTAAAACATCAATGAAATAATTAAAGAATTTGGCTTCAAAAAAATCCTAATAATCTATATGTTTATAAGAAGGTAAATGGGTAAGTAATCATTTTCTTATTGCTATATTTTGACTACATATTGCTTATAGGAAATAACATTCCTATGCTATAAACCACTAAAGCTTGGCTATCCAAACAATTCTCCATGTAGGGTCTACAAGAAGCAGCATTTATTTTGAGAACTAAGATCTACAAAGATAGATCGAAATAAATACTTGGCTTGTTCCAATCCTTATACATAGACAAGATTCTTAAAAGTCTTAAGATGGAAAACTCTAAGAAAGGAAATTTACCTATGGTTCATGGTCTGTATTACTCAAAAGAGATGTGTCCTTGAACGTCAAATGAAAAAGCATGGATGGATAAAATTCCATATGCCTTGCAGTTCGATTCAGCATGTTTACCATGCTACACATTAGACCAGATGTATCATATGCTTTATGTATCATGAGCAGGCACCAAAGCAATCCTGGTAAGGGTTATTAGACTACTTTGAAGAATATCCTGAAGTACTTATGAAAAACTAAGGATATCTTTCTCGTTTATGAAGAGGCTAAGCTTTGAGTAAAGAGCTACATTGATACTAGCTTCTAATCAGATTAGGATGACTACAAGTCACAAAACAGTTATGTATTTATCCTTAATGAAGCTGCAATTAGTTTGAAAAGTTTTAAATAGGCGATAACTATAAATTGACTAACTGAAGCTAAATACATCACCGTGAGTGAAGCTTGGAATGAGGTAGTTGGATGAAAAAGTTCATTATTCAACTTGGTGTGGTTCCAAGCATCGTTGATCTAGTACCACTTCATTGTGATAACAATAGAGCCATAGCATAAGCCCACGAACCTAGGTCTTATCATAAATCCAAACATGTATTTTAATGATATCACATCATTAGAGATATAATAGAAAAATATGATGTTAGTATGGAATGAGTACCCACAATGACAATGTAGCTAGTCCTCTCACTAAGGTTCTGCACCAACATAAACATAAGCACTATATGGAGAGTATAGGGCTTAGACATATAGGTAATTGGCTTTAGTGCTAGTGGGAGATTGTTAGTGTAAGCCTTACAAGCCAATCGAATTTGCTTGAAAAACATTAGCTATTAGTCGTTTAATATAATATGAGGTATTTCCTCATCCAGAAGATTGATCCATAATTAATAGTTTACATCTTGTCGCAATGTACCCTAGGGTGGATCCTCGCGGATCTATGGGTGTATATGACTTACAATATTTTTCTAACTAGGAAATGTCTTCTTGATCGAGACTTTTCCTTCGTAACGTGATGAGAATGAGAAAAAATGGATTCTCGACTCATGATATAGTAAGGGGGACCATAAGATGAATCGCTTATCTTATTAGTCTCGGATGACCATCACAAAGTGGCCAATGCGTGAGTCACCACTGATCATTTTAGGCTAGGCATGATTGGATGCCAATTGAAACCTATGTCTTGAGTTATGAGATTCAAAACATTGATCCTGTGGTCTGCGTGGTACAAAGATTCACTATTTGAGTTCAGGAGTTGGTTACGCATAATGATGCATGAACCTCTTTGCGACGCCCAAAATCAGTACCTTACTAGTTATGAATTATCTTAGTTTCGATTTTTTCAATCTTAACTCGTCACTATTTTTTAACCCTCTTTTAATGCATCAATTTTATAGAAATACAAATCCAGGTTTTGATAAAAATATTTAATCTCATGTACGCCCTAGATAGATGGGGAATATAGAAAGTTTTAATAAAAATGACCTTTGGATTTTATTTTGAAAATGGAATATTCTATTTTGGGCATTGGAGAGATACCTACGTGGAACATTACTTTTAATTTTACTTGAAATGATTTGAAAATATGAATACTAATAATCATCATAAAGAAATCATGTCAGTCAGGTGACGAATGAAGTAACATAACATGAACCATTTAATGTAATGATAAAAAGAAGGGATGGACTATTAGAATTTATCTTGCAATCGGCATCAATTATCTGAGAATAATCGAATCAATAATTTTTTAGATGGATCTAGGTTCCTTGATTGAATGAGGTTTTTTTAAACAAAAATAAGCTTTACTCTTGACACATTCATGGAAATCCAGGAAGAAGAAAAATTTAATTACAGTTGAAAAATAGGGTTAGAGTATCCCCTCGGAAGGTCGAGGTTAGAGTGATTGGAGTATCCCCAAAAGTAACATGTTTGACACTCTTTAAAGAAGTCGAGTTGGAAAACTTAAGTTGACAAAACTTTATGATTCAGAAAATGGGTGAGCATCTTGAAGTTTTTAACGCTTTTTGATAAAGGAAATTATTATGAATGAGGATGGTAAAGATGTAAAAAAAATTATGCCTTGATGCGAGCCTATAGGAGGTCAAAGCATGTTCTCGAGGCTGATTAGGGTGATATGGTGACATTTGAATGTCTCGAGATGAAGTTCAGGAAAACAACTCAATTTTAACCATAACCGACAATAGGGGATAGCATCGTGCTATCTCAATTTCTAAATTTATTCCAAATTGGTTTGAAGGTTTTAGAGGTTGAACAAGATACTGTTATAAAGGTAACTTGATGAGGGTCAACCTAAAAATATTCTCAATATCTCAAAAAATCACTTTTTTGGGGGAATAAATTTTCAAATTTGGATTAATTACATTGCTGGCAGAGCATATGAGGGATAGGATGTGTCAAAATTTAAAAAATCATGCTAGACTCGTTTGGCATCGAAAAATTGCAAACGATGCCCTTTTGAAAAGGGAATTACATGAATTCTTTAAGAAAAATGTTTGGGGGATTTGAAAAAATCATTGAGTGGGTCTGAACGGCCCAATCAGAATACATGTTGCTGATTCTAGGGGTTTTGGATAGTTTAGATTTGAAAAATCGTAACTCTCTCATCTGAAATGATTCGGGGGTGAATAAGACATCATTTTAAGGATAATTTTACACACTTTGAGAGAAAAATATCAAAAAATTCATGAAAAATCATTTGGGATTTTTAACTAATTTTTTAATTTACAATAGTTATGCTGCTAGCAGGGGACAAAGCAAAGCAAGGGATATTTGTTATTTTTCTTTGTGTTTCGGGTCTATACTTGGGTCATTGACATTCGAATGTCCATGACTGAAGGGAAACGGTGGCATGAGCATCATGAACTCATTTGCATAGCCCTGGAGTAGATTGGGACGATGAAATAGCCCGTTGATCATACCACTCAACGTTTTAACTTAAAAACAAGGCATAAATATTTCGGGAACAAGTGCAGGGTCATTTTCGTTGGAAAATCGAAAGATTTGAGCTCGTTTAACCAAGATTTCAGATCTGAAAAACTTAATTTTCTCCAAGATTTTTTGCTAACTTTAAGGAAAATGCTAAGTTCATGCTAATCCTTATTGGTTGAGGTTAACATGCTTGGCTTGGGGAGGTTTTGAAAATCAATTTTTTTTTACAACCATCAAACATGCACTTAGACAAGGAGAAGACAATGAACATACAAGGGGATGCTGCATAACATGAATGGGGATGCTAACTTTACCAATGGTCTTGACAAGGATAACACTTTCTTTATCTAGACCATTAGTGAAGTTAGCATCTCCATTCATGTTATATGCCATCCCCTTGCATGCTCATTGTCTTCTCCTTGTCTAAATGCATGTTTGATGACCATCAAAAACTGATTTTCAAAACCTCCCCAAGCCAAGCATGTTAACATTAACCAATGAGGATTAGCATGGACTTAGCATTTTCCTTAAAGTTAGCAAAAATCTTGGGGAAAATTAAGTCTTTTAGATCTGGAATCTTGATTAAACAAGCTCAAATCTTTTGATTTTTCAACAAAAATGGCCTTACACTTGTTCCCGAAATGTTTGTGCCTTGCTTTTGAGTCGAAACCTTAAGTGGTATGATCAATGGGTTGTTTCATCATCTCAAAATACTCTGGGGCTGTGCAAATGAGTTTGTGATGCTCATGCCATTCTTTCCCTTCAATCATGGACATTCGAATGTCAATAACTCGAGTTTGGACCCGTAAATAGAGAGAAAATAAGAAATATCCTCTAGTTTACTTTGTCTCCTACTGGTAGAAGCACTTTTACAAATTGAAATATCACTTTAAAATCCTAAATAATTTTTCATGAATTTTATAATATTTTTCTCTGAAAGTGTGTCAAAATATCTTTAAAACAAGGTCTTTTTTATCCCTGGATTAGTTCGAATGAAAGAGTTATGATTTTTCAAACCTAAACTGTCCAAAACCTCTAAAATCCGAACATGTATCTGGTTGGGCCGCTTAGACCAACTAAATGATTTTCCAAATTTTGCAAAAAGTTTTCCTAAAAGATCATGAAATTCCCTTTTCAAAAATGTATCACTTGCAATTTTTTTGATACCAAACGAGTCCAGGGAGATTTTTCAAGTTTTGACACACCTTGTCCCTCATATGCTCTGTCAGCAGCATACTCAATCTAAACTTGAAAATTTATTTCCCCAGAAAGTGACCTTTTGGGATATTGGGAACATTTTTAAATTGACCCTCATCGAGTTAGCTTTCTAATGGTATCGTGTCCACCCTCTAAAGCCTTCAAACCAATTTAGAACAAATTCAGGAAGTGAGATAGCGCGATGTTGTCCCCTATCTTTGGTTATGGTCAAAATTGAGTTGTTTCCCAAACTTCATCTCGAGACCTTTGAATGTCACCATATCACCCCATTCAGCCTCGAGAACATGCTTTAACCTCCCATAGGCTCGTATCAAGGCATGAATATATTTTTACTTCTTTACCATCCTCATTCACAATAATTTCTTTTGTAAAAGTCGTCAAGATACTCATTTTCTAAATCGCAAAGTTTTGTCAACTTAATTTTTTCAACTCGACTTCTTTAAAGAGTGTTAGATTTGTCACTTTTGGGATACTCCAATCCCGACCTTTCGAGGGGATACTCCAACCCTACTTTTCAAAATTGTCAAAATTTAGAAATCTTCCTTTGTCAAAAGTATTTGTCATCCACAGGGATTATCTAACCCTATCTTTCTGAGGGGATACTCCAACCTTATCTTTCAACTATAATTAAATTTTTCACCTTCCTAGACTTCCATGAATATGTCAAACAAACTTTGTTTAATCATGAAACCTAGATGCATCTAAAAAATTATCGATTCGATTATTCCCAGATAATCGATGCTAATTGGGAGATAAATTCTAATACTCCATCCCTTTTCTTTATCATTGCATTGAATGATCCATGTTACGTTACTTCATTTATTGCCTTACTAACATGATTTCTTTGTGATGATTATTTGCATTCATGTTTCCAATCATTTCAAGTAAAACTAAGGGTATTATTCCATCTGGTTATCTCTCCAATGCTTAAAGTGGAATATTCCATTTTTTAAAGTAAAATCCAGAGGTCATTTTATTAAAAATCTCTGTATTCCCTATCTCTCCATGGCGTATATGAGATTAAATCTTCTTCATCAAAACCTAGATTTGTATTTCTATAAGATGCATGCATTAAAAGGGGTTTATTGAAATAATGATGAGTTAAGATCAAAAGAATCGAAACTGAGATAAGAAATAGCTAGTGAGGTATCGATTTTGGGCATTGCAAAGAGATTCAAACCTCATCGTGTATAACCAACTCCTAAACCCAAATGATGAATCTTTGTATTACATAGACCAAAAGATTGATATTTTGAGTTTTGTAACTTAAAACATAGGTTTTAATAGGCATCCAGTCATGCCTAGCCTAAAATGATCGGTGGTGACTCCATGCATTGGCCATTTCGTAATGGTCATCCGAGACCAATAAGATGAGTGATTTGTCTTATGGTCACCTTCACTGTATCATAAGTCAAGAATCCATACATTCTCGTTCTCATCACATCATGAAAGAAAAGCTTTGATTAAGAAGACATTTCTAAGTTAAAAAAATATTTTAAGTCATATGCACCCATATATCCGCAAGGATCCACCACAAGGGCACGTTGCAACAGTGGGCTTTGAACAGGGTGCCACTGACTTATGGGCTTTGGAAAGGTGCCATTAGCCTGTGGGTTTTGAAAAGGGTGCCACTAACTTATGGGCTGTGAGCAAGTGCCACTAACTTATGGGCTTTGAACAGATGCCACTAACTTATAGGCTTTGAAAAGGTGCCACTGACTTGTGGACTTCGAAAAGGTGCCACTGACTATACCACTGACTTATGGGCTTTGAACAGGGTGCCACTAATTTGTGGGCTTTGAACTAGGTGCCACGACTAGCGAGCTTTGAATAAGGTGCTACTAACTTGTGAGCTTCGAAAAAGTGCCACTGACTTGTGAGCTTCGAAAAAGTGCCACTGACTTGTAGGCTTTGAACAGAGTGCCACTGACTTGTGGGCTTTGAACCAGGTGCCACTGACTTATAGGCTTTGAAAAGATGGAACTGACTTGTGGGCTTTAAACAAGGTGTCATTGACTTATGGGCTTTAGAAAAGGTGACACTGACTTGTGGGCTTTGAAAAGGGTACCATTGACTTATGGGCTTTGAAAAGGTGCTACTGACTTATGGCTTTGAACAGGGTGCCATTGACTTGCGGGCTTTGAAAAGGGTGCTACTAACTTATGGGCTTTAAAAAGGGTGCCACTAACTTGTGGGCTTTGAAAAGGTGTCACTGACTTATGGGCTTTGAAAAGGCATCACTGACTTGTGGGCTTTGAAAAGGTGTCACTCACTTGTTTACTTTGAGCAGGGTGCCACTGACTTGTGGGCTTTGAAAAAGAGGCCACTGACTTGTGGGCTTTGAAGAAAGTGCCACTAACTTGTGGGTTTTAAAAAGGTGCCATTGACTTGTGGGCTTTGAAGAGGGCACCACTGACTTGTGGGCTTTGAAAAAGGTGGTGATAAAGTTTTTGATAGAACTTATAATACAAGTTTTTCTTAACAAAAGTTCATGACAATATTTCCCAATGAAAGGGTTTTGACACTAGTCTTTGACAAGATTCTTGACTAAGCTTCTGACAGATGTTCTCAACAAAAATTCTTGACAATAGTTTCTGGACAACAATTTCTTAACAGTAGCACTTTGATAGTTGTTTTTGATAAAAAGGGTTTTGACAAAAGGTTATAAAAAGAAAAGAACCTTACCTGAATAATGCTTGGTTTGTGAAGCTTAGAGTTCTTACCAAGAATTCCTTAGAGTTTAGTAAACCTGGCTTGAAATGATATTATAAAAATGATGATGTATAATTGTAATGTAAGTGCATGATATGAAATGCTATCATGGTTGCATGATGTAAAGTCTAATATAGGAAATAGCTGTAGTTTCTTGCAAGTCATCCAAACTCTAATAGGGATTACGATATATCGTAGTTCAACTAGGGATTGGAATTTTCCAAATTCCACTAGGGATTATAAGTTGTCTCAGTTCCACTGGGGATACGACATAAAATCTATCACAAAAGGTAGCCATTGTGAATTATCCTGGCTCCATTAGGGATATGATGTTTTTATAGTCGAGTTATTCATCTACTTTCAAGAATTTAGATTATCGCATTTCCTAATTCGAGAGGCTCAACGATTTTCCTGACAACTGAAAGGCATTGTCATTAATTTGGTGACTGTTTGAC
>JBBYHL010433580.1:0-19074 GCA_038381835.1 Adansonia madagascariensis
AAATTAAATTTTTAATATTTAATTAAGTTATATATGGTATTAATATTTAATATTTAATATTTAATTCATTTTTTATAAACTGTTATCTATTATGACTTTCATATTTTTGAATTTATCTTATTACTTTTTAATATTATTATAAGATTCTAATTACTGTTACTTAAAATAATAATAATAATAATAATAATAATAATAATAGTCAAAGAAGAATTTAAAAGTTTACTACTAACATACATAAACTCTCAATAATTAATGAGTTTAACTAATAAAATTAAAAAAATGTGATAAATTGATAATATACTTTATTAATAATGTTTTTCAAAGCTCATGATATGATTTACTTTTTAATAAATTAATATTTTATTATATATAGACCTATTCAAGGATCGGCTGCCTACTCGGTCCAATTGGGTCTAGCCCAGCTTCTCATATTTTTACGTCAGACTAGCCTAACCCGACTCAAAATAGTGATTTTAAATTAATATATTTTATTTAAATTTAATTATAATATATAATATTAATAAAAACTATTTTTTAATGTGATAAACAGTAATTCTAGCTTAAATAGACAGGTCTGAGCACGTTAAATAAGGGCTTGGGATTGAGATTTTAAAAAATTTAGACCACGGCCCAGCCCAACCCATGAACAAATTTAATCATATTTAAAATATAAATTACATTATTAATATTTAATTAAATTATTAAAAGAACATTAAAATAAAATTCATTATTAAAGTTTTTTATTTATAAAAAATAATTTAATTATAATTTTTTCATATTTACTTTTAGTATTAAATTCAAGTTTGGGTTCAAGTCGGGCTCAGGTTTGGGTTTTTTTGGATTCGGATCATTTCGGATTCAGGTTCTTTCGGGTTCAGGTCATTTCGGGTTTAGGCTATTTTGGGTTCGGACCATTCGGGTTTGGGTTTTTTTGGGGTTCGGGCCATTGATTTTTTGGTCAATTCAGGTTCATTAGAGTTCGGGCTCAGACTTTTTCGAATGAATTTTTAAGTTCGGGTTTATTTTGTCACCTCTAATATCTATCATTTACATTAATATTAAAAGACAGTAAAATATAAACATAATATCTATCAATAATGTTGAAATTATTGATAGAGTTAGCCATAGCCCATTCAATCTTTAGCCTACCATTCATTATTAAAATTATTTAATATTTGTCACTTAATCATGACATTAGCAGCTGTTTGATAGATACATATATATATACATATTTTCTAAAATATAAAAATAAATCATTATATAACATATCACCTAAAATTAAAAATTATTTAAATAATAGTTACACATAAGTATAACATAAAAGTAATTACAATACATATACGAAATGCATAATAATATAAAATTTTTCTTTCATGGCTAACATTTTTTGTTGCAGTGATTTTTGTAGCGAGCTGTTTATGATAACTAAACCTGATATGCGAATTCACTGTTTCGAAAAAGGTAAAAAAGAAAAAAAATCATTGATGAATCTAAAGGAACAGGGCCATGGTAAAACCTTGTAAAATTAAATCTTTTCCTAAATGTGGCAATTGGGGCGGGTTCGAGCGAGTTTGGATCAAATCATTTTTTTTTTAAATTTTTTTGGGTTTGGGTTAATTACGGCTCGAGCCTATTAGGGTTTAGATCATTTCAGGTTCGGACCAATTAGGGTTCGAGCCTATTTAGATTCGGATTTTTTGGATTCAATTTCGGGTTTAGGTCAGGTTCAGGTTCTAGTATGTTTTATATTATTTTTTATTTTCTATTAAATATAATCACTTTCACATAATTTTGAATTCTAAACCCAGGCCTGAATTTGGCCCGGTCTTGCCCAAAAAAAATCTTAGTTCGCGACTTGAAAAAATTTTAAATTTTAAGCTCAAAGCCGAATTTGGCCAGCAACCCATTTAAGTACAAATCACTTTTATAATATAAAAAAGTTATTTTATATTAATATTTACATATTTTATAATTAAATTTAAATAAAAATATATTATTTTATTTAAAAAAACATTGTTTCAGGTCCAGCTTGCTTGAAACTTAAAATTTGAGACCCAAGCCTGATCATGCCAAGGCTATTGGGTTGGGCAAGCTGTCCAGCCCATGAGCAGGTTTAGTTGCTATTCTAACATGTGATTTTTTTTTTTTATTTTTGATATGGTATTATCTATTATGACTTTTATTTTTTTTTAATTTATCTTATTACTTTATTATACTATTATCATACTCTAATTATCATTATTTGAAATAATAATAATAATAAGAATATTCAAAGAAATGTTTAAAATTTTTTACTAACGTACGTAAACCCTTAATATTTAATAAGTTTAACTAATTAAATTAAAGAAAATGTGATAAATGAATTATATGCTTTATTAACAATATTTTCAAAGCTTATTATATGATTTACTTTTTAATAAATTATTATTTTATCATGTATAAACCTGCTCAAGGGTTAGGCTACTCACCAAGTCCAATTGGGTCTGGACCCAGGTTCTCATATTTTTATTTCAGACTAGCCTAGCTTGGCTCAAAATAGTAATTTTAAATTAAAATAACTTATATTTTATTTAAATTTAATTATAAAATATATAAATATTAAAAAAACTTCTTTAATGTGATGAACAGTAATTCTGGCTTAAACAGACGGGTCTAGACATATTAAATAAGGGCCTAGGCTTGGGATTTTTAAAAAATTTAGGCTGCAGCCCAACCCGACCTATAAGCAAGTTTAATCATATATAAAATTTATATTAAGTTTTTAATATTTAATTAAATTATATGTGGTATTAATATTTAATATTTAATTTATTTTTGATATGGTATTATCTATTATGGCTTCCATATTTTTTAGTTTATCTTGTTACCTTGTTATACTATTATCAGACTCTAATTATCATTACTTGAAATAATAATAATATTGATGATGATGATGATGATGATGATGATGATAATAATAATAATAATAAAATAACAATATTCAAAGAAGTATTTAAAATTTTACTAGTAACATACATAAACTCTCAATATTTAATAAGTTTAACTAATTAAATTAAAAAAATGTGATAAATGGATGATATACTTTATTGATAATATTTTCAAAGCTCAAAATATTATTTATTTTTTGATAAATTATTATTTTATTATATATAAACATGCTCAAGGGTCGCTCTACCCATCCGGCCCAATTGAACCTGGGCCCAGGTTTTCATATTTTTGTTTCAAACTAACCCACTCAGCTCGAAATATTGATTTTAAATTAAAATAATATGTATTTTATTTACATTTAATTATAAAATATATAAATATTAATAATGTGATGAATAGTAATTCTTGCTTAAACAAGCACGTTTAGGCACATTAAATAAGCGCCTAGGCTTGGGATTTTAAAAATATTCATGCAAGCTCGACCCATGAGCATGTTTAATCATATATAAAATATAAATTAAGTTTTTAATATTTAATTAAATTATATATAGTATTAATATTTAATATTTGATATTTAATTCATTTTTGATATGGTATTATCTATTATGGCTTCCATATTTTTCAATTTATCTTATTACTTTGTTATACTATTATCAAGCTTTAATTATCGTTACTTGAAAATAATCATAATAAGAATAATAATAATAATACTATTCGAAGAAGTATTTAAAATTTTACCACTAACATACATAAACTCTCATTATTTAATGAGCTTAACTAATTAAATTAAAAAAATGTGATAAATAGTTATATACTTTATGACAATATTTCAAAGCTCATGATATGATTTACTTTTTGATAAATTATTTTTTTCATATATAGACCTGCTCAAAATCGGGATATTCACCTGGCCCAATTAGGCTTGGGCACGGGTTCTCATATTTTTGTTTCAGACTAGCCCAGTCCAGCTCGAAGCGATGAGTTTAAATTAAAATAATATATATTTTATTTAAATTTAATTATAAACTATATGAATATTAATAAAAAATATTATTTGATATGATAAATACTAATTTTTGCTTAAATAGGCGAGTCTAGGCATATTAAATAAGGGCCTAAGCTTGAGATTTTAAAGAAAATTCTAGCTACAACCTGACCTGACCCATGAGCAAGTTTAACCATATATAAAATATAAATTAAGTTTTTAATATTTAATTAAATTATTAAAAGAATATTAAAATAAAATTGATAATTAAAGTTTTTGATTTATAAAATATTATTTAATTATAATTTCATCAAATTTATTTTTAGTATTAAATTCTGGTTGGGTTCGGGTCATTTCAGGTTTCAGGTTCAAGTTCTTTCAAGTTTAGGTTCTTTTGGGTTGGGTCATTTCGGGTTTAGGTCATTTCGGGTTCGAGTTTTCTCGAGTTGGGACCATTAACTTTTTGATCAAATTAAGTTTGATTCGGGTTTTTCAGGTGGATTTTTGAGTTTGGCTTTATTTTGCCACCTTTATCTTTTTCTAAACTTTAAAAATTAAGTTGTTGTAAACTAGTGATAAGACTAGTGATTATTAAGCATAAGTAAATTAACTAATTAATTAATTAATTAGTCCTTGATTATCTTATGATCTTTCTTCCAAAATATATTTAAGCCAATTAATGTATCTCGCTATATATCTTGTTTTAACTCCTTCTCAATCCATTAGTTTGATATTTATAGTTATACCATAAGATTTTGCGGTATATGTTGCTTAAGATGAGTTCTATTAGGGTCTTATCTAACTTCATTGTTTTTTGGGTAGTTAAAATTCACCAAAAGAATAAAGGCGTCTATAAGCTAATTTAGTATTACGATCATAGGAGAAAAACTTAACTTAAAAAAATATATATGTTTGAAAAGTGCTACGAGAATGCTTTAAAATTTGTTTTAAAAGTTTGAATGTTTTGTATTATTATTCTTTTAGGTTGTCGATTTATCCTCTTAATCTTTGGAAAGCTTAAAGCACAATAAATAGCAACAAATTCCCAGAACAGCCTGCAATGCATAGCCCATACTATTCTGCAACAGATAAAAGTATAGGAGAAATGCACATCATTAAAAGGAACAAGTGAACAAAATTGTAAACAATTGAATTCTAGACCCTTTGTTAATAAGTTAAATGCTTTCGCAAGATAGGCCTAAATTCTATTTAGGGATGGCAATGGAGGAAGATAAAGGTAGATATTGCAAAATCCATTTCTACCCCGTTCTTGGATTGCTTGTCCCTACCTCTGTTCGCTCTACTGTGGATATTGAATTATTAATACCATTATCGCCTCCATGAATTTCAAATATATCCATTATCACCCCTCCTCACTCTACCCTATTTGATATTTCTTATTTCTATTGTTTTTCAAATAATAAAGCATATATTGCTAGAAAAAAGGCATTATATCATGTGTAAATATAATATGTCTAACTGTGTTATTACCTTATTGTCACTATAAAAACTAAATTTCTATAGATAAAATAATAATTTTAAATAAGTGGGGCTGGGCAAGATGAAGCAGACAATAAAACTGCTCTATCCCCATTTTTTAAACAAAAAAACTTGCTCCGCCCACTCCACCTTTACTTTTCAAAAAAAAAACTTTTTCATTCGGAATAGATCGGTTCGAAATCCATTGGGCGGTTTGTATATTGCCATCCCTAATTCTATTCAATCTTACCGACAATTTAGGACATAACCAATGCCATCATCAACTTCAGTAGATTGGCAACACAAAAAACTCTATGTAACAGATAAAAATCCCATTTTTATCGCAAACTCAACTGAAATGATCATCTAAAACTGAATTCAGTAAATATCGAGAAAAACAAAGGGGAAAACTTTACTTACTTGAGTTAATTAGTAAAAACTAATGAAACAAAGATTAACATGATTCATATAAGTTCAAAATGTAAAATACCCCTTTACTGTTAAAAAAATTTAGATTTTTCAAGAGGTTGAACTATAATGATTAATGATGCTATTCATCAAATATAATTAGCAAAACCCCTAAGGCAATAAGCAAAACTTTTTAATAAAGTTTTTTCCTTTTCTCATTATAATACTTTATTTATTTTAATATTTATTTTTATAATATTTATTTTTATTTTATTTGTTCAATAATATTCAATATTTTTATTTATATTATGTAAATAAATAAACAAATATATTTATAGTTATAATTAATTGCCTAAAATTAATTTATATAATTAATTACATATATTAAAAATTATATTATATACAAATTTTAATATAATATTCTTTAACGATCATTTTCTCTATCACCACTATTTACTTAACTGCCAACGTTGTTTTTGCATCCAAACAAATAAATTATTATTAATTTTAATATTGTTACTATAATATCTAATCTCAGCACTACATTAATTAATCTGACCATCACCATTATTTTCAATCTCACCAAAACCAATATTATTGTCTATCCATAAGGAGCCTAAGACTTAAAAAAACTATATTAGTAAAAAGAATTTTTATTTGCTATATTTTGCATAGACAATTAATTGTACATGTAACTTTCTTTATTTTTCCTTTCTTATTTGATGCAATAGTGATGGTTTAACTATTTACACATGATTGTTTTTATTTTTTGGCTGCCCTTCTTCATGCTTACAAGTTTCAATATTGATTTTGATCTTTTCCCTTTTTGTCAAGTTTTATTGTTTTTCTAATTATTTTAATATTTGAGTAATAGTCCAAGGGATAAAATCTAATGCATATTAATTATCTTCTTTTCATCGTCTCTTAAAATAGATACTTTGAACATTTACTGCTTTTTAAAATAGAAAAAGGTATTTTAGGGATAGGAAAAGGGTTACAAATGTTGGATATGAATACCAAACTTGTTGATGCCTCTTTTTAAATATAATTATATGAACTAACCAAGCTAAACTCTTAATTCAAACATTTATTGTTTTATTCTTTAAATTTAAAATTTTTACAATGAAAAAGATACTTTAATGTAAAAAATAAAGAAATGGCTTTCATACAATCTTTTTCATCCTTGAATAGTTCAAAAATTTTTTGAATAATAATTTTAAACTTTTGAAACTCGTAAAGATAATTTTATGCAAAAACAACAATGAAATGGCTTTTATATACTGTCTTTTACATTCTTGAATAGTTTTTTAAAAAATGAACAACACTCTTTTACCATGTAAGTGTTACAATTTATTTGTTTATTTATATTTACAACAAGATTTGTAATCAGTCATTTTTATTTATATTTATTATCTCTGATTTTTTTATTCATGTATATATGAATTATGTTTTCTTGGTATGATCTAATATTGTGTTATCAATATATTTTGTTAGTTTAAATTTTATCTCAATTCATGAATTATTATCAACAAGCCAAAAAGATAATTTATTGATTTTGTTTTTAAAAATATAAAATAAAAGTATTAAACATGAATTATCACCAAAAAAATAGTTTAAAAAATCTAGCATTAATTATAAGGGTTCTATAGCTAACCTCTATAGATATCTAATTTTGTTCAGGTCCCATTCAAATAAATCGTGACCAAGTAGAGACTGTTAGATAAAATGCACCCGTCTCTTTTCTTTGAAATTTTTTTTTGACATCCTGAGATTTAATTGGAAGCTAATAAAATAAGATAATAAAAATAAAAAAAAGAACGACATGTGCCAAGAGGAAAATTTTGGGGAAGGTTTGAAATACCTAGGGACCATATTAAAAAAAAATGTAAAAAAATGTCATTTTTATAAAATTCACGAAGATGTATCCATACATTTCATTAATGTATAGATACAACATTATGTTTTAGTCAGTCCAAGCCTAGAGCATGCATTATATAGATACAAAGCGATATTGTATCGATATAATGCTCATACAATGCATATTGCATCGATAAAATGTCGCGATTTTTTGGGTTTTTGGCTCTAGGAAGTACCTACACTGATAAAAACACATATATATCAATACGGCATGAATTTTCACTACGAACAAGCTTTTTTACCCAAGTTTTCTCACATTTCACCTTTCTAATGGCCTTGGATCACTTCATAACCATATAAGAGATCCTTCATAACTATTTTTACATTGAAACATAGATATGAGAACCATCCACATGGATTAAGCCATCAAAGCTTGAATGACCTTAGAATAGATGAGTTTAATGTTCTAATTTTTGTTTGGAAACTAAATGGCATTTAGTTTTGGCTATCATTTGACCATTTCTAGTTTAGTTTACCTGAAATTCAATGGGGTGCTATTTTAAGCTAAAGTTAAAACTTTTTTTTGCATACAGCCAAGATATTATCATATTGAATGAGGTTTCTCTTAGAAGCCATGCATCTGAGTTTGTCCACCAAACTCAACTGAAACTATGCCACATTTAGGAAGATTTTAGCCCTTGATGAAATCACCTAATGCGTTTAACGGTTTGCTTGCAAGCAAGCTTAAGTTTGTTATTAAGAAAGTAGTGAATGTGCATAGGGATCATGGGAATCGACTAAGGGAGGTTTTTAACCCTTGGACATCCAAAACAAAAAGGGTAGCAAGTTATCAACAGAAAAAACCAAAAAAGAAAAAGTAGAAAGAAAAAAAATAAAGTTTCTTGAACTCTGATCTAAGGTGGTTTCTCCACTTGTTTTCTATTATTTTTTATCATTTTTCTCTTCATCTTATGTGAGCTCAAGGATTCTAAGCCACACTTAGGTGATGATTTGGGCAAAGATGTAAAAACCGTGTTTATGACAAAATCTTGATCTATGATTTCAAATATTGTCTTTTGGTTTTCTTTTCTTATTTGTGTTAAAAGTTTCTTAAAAATCAACTTTCTATCATGAAAAACTTGTTTTCATAAATTTCAAAATAAGTTTGCATAATTTATGGTTGTTTTCACCATGTTGTTTTTCCTTGTTCTTGCCTTTGTTAGTTATCCCATGCCAAGCATTTTTTATGTTATATATGATTCATTCATTTTAGAATATTTTCATGCATTATAACCATGATTCATATGTCCATGCATTTTTCATGAAAGTACTATGATTGAGGCAACATCACCATGCATGTTAGTGAACTTATGTATGTCCATGTTAATGGGCTATTTTATGTTTAAAATCATATATAACATGCATTTTATGGCATTTTTATGCATTAAGATAATGATTTATACATCCATGTGTTTTTCATGAGAATATTGTTATTATGACTACACCAATATGCATAATGAGAAATCCATGTATATAAAGAAATGGTGTGTTAATCATAAGTCACTTTTAACCTAATTTTTAGGTATTGGATTATGGAATCTAGAAAGATAATATCTTTTGAGTTAAGGAAATAGTTTCTCATAAGATTTTCTCCATTGTGCCACCTCCTCCCTAAACTCTTCTTGGCTATTGCATAATTTTCTTTCTCAATCTACTTTTGGTCTTTGGTTGATAAAAGTAAGAAGTTTATCTTTTAGTTGAGGCTCAACAAGCCTTCTAGCTAGCACTAGAGAACTATTAAGCCTCAAAAAGATTTCAGTAACTATCTGTATGGATAGGTGTTAAAAGTAAGACTCGTGTAATGCCTATGATCTCAAAGATCCTCTCAGGAAGCAATAGTTGCTACCCTTAAAGGTCTCTTTGATTGATTTTTGGTTTCAGATTTTGGCATCTGAAACCTCTAAACAGATAGGTGTTTAAATTTTGTTAAAAAATTTAAAGTTTACTATATTTAAGTCCCTCTATAAAAATCTACAGGAAAGTCTGGTTGTTTTTGCATTTACATCTTTCGTTGCTCTTTTCTCTTTATTATGTTGATTTTTCAAATCCAATACATGTATAAGGCTAGACTTTACTGGGATTCGCATCCCCTTTTCTAAATAAATTAATAATTTTATCATATTTTATATTAATTTATTATTTGATCAAATGTCGTCATGCATCAATTTGGATAATATATGAAAATTAGCCAAAAAAAGAGACAAGTGTTGGAATAATATGAAAAATTAAAGGAAATAGATATAATAGAGTAAATAAATTTAAAAAATAAAAAAATATAATAGGGTAAGAAGATTCAAATCTTCTTACTCTCTTTTCGTTTTTTGTGGTAATCTATTAAATAAAACATTTTCATGTACTTGTCCACTGCCACTATGTTAAAAGTCAACATTATACAAATGGTTTAGAAGATAATATTAAAGAGAAATTTTATAGGATAAACAAATAAGAAAAATTAAATTTAAATTAAATTGAGATAATTTTACAATTTCCTACCGAAGCATTTATATTTAATCAATTTTTTTAAATTCAACTTGTGCTTATTTTATTTTCCTTTGTTTTTACTATTCTTCTCTCATTTTCCTCCATTTTTTTCTTTCTTTACCACCCTTATTCTTTGTCCTCTCTCCAACATTTTTTTTGTGGTCACCATTGAAACTCAACAAATTTTAGAACATTCTAACTATGTGTTTGGTTGAATGGAATCCTAATTCCATTCTGGGTTTATTCGTCCCTCAACAGTTATTCATAAGTTTGATACATTGAATCCATATTCCCCTCCCCCATTCCTTAAAAGGTTATAATAGCCATTCTAAGCTCCTCCCTCATAATGGCTATTCCAGCCTCATTAGTAATACAACAAAATTTTTGTTTTCCAAAAACTCCCTTTAACATCAACCAAGATCAGCATTAGTTTTACTTTTGCAAATCCAATGATGAATATTGAATATGGAAATCAATGTCGGCAAGAAAAACATTAATTAAAAGCCATATTAGCATAAAAACACAACCAAAAAAAAAGTTTTCTTTCTCCTAGGGTTTTGGGTTACGGTAGTTTTGAGATGATTTTGGATATCAAACACTATTAGAAAGAAGAAGAAATAGTGAGTAACAACATACTAACAAATCATTAGATTTTGAATGGTGGAAAGAGGAGTTTTGGGAGTTTTTGGCATGGACTTTAGACTATAGATCTATACCATTAGGGTTTGATTTAGGAAAAATTAAGTAGAGACTCGGGAAAAGGAGGTCAAGATCGACCTATGATGATGTTTTGGGGTCAAAAAGTCTTTGGTCGATAGTAGCCAACAACAGCAATGGTAGTAAAGGAGGCTGCCAGAATCTAGGTTGTTTTTGCAAACATTAACCAGTTGAATAAGGAGAGAGAGAGAGGCAGAAAGGGAAGAGTGAAAATGAGTTGAAATTTTTTTGGGACCTTTAAAAGAAAAATTAATAATAGTATTTAATAAATAATATTATTATATTATTAAATAAAATGAAAATATATTTTTAAATATATTTAAATATAATATATCAAGATATTTTACTTAAATATATTAAAATGTTAATTTTTTAAAAAATTACTTAGAAATATAGTAAAAATATTTATTACTATTATTTTTTAATATAATATTTTACAGTATATTAAATATAATATTATTAAATATTTTTTATAACTAGTAATAATATTTTAATTTTTATAAAATATAAAAAAATTGAAATAGGTTTAATTTTATAACTAAAATATGATTATTTAACTTAAAGATAAAATAGTCCTTTTGTACCAATCCCTTATCTATTTCTTAATACAATTTTAACAGACCAAACAATGTAATACTATTCTTCATCTGTTCCATTCAATCAACTAAATTTCATGATAACTAATCCTCTTCTATTAAATTCCTATTAAATAACTATTTAATTCTCTCTTTATTTCATTACAGCGCACCTAATGTACCGTAAATGTTCAATGCACCCGCACTATACAAAAATTTTCTGTCGTATTCTTCGCCAAATGTTGTTTAAATATGAGTTTGTAATTTATTTTTCATATTGTGATAGATAAATAAATATTATTTTTTAAAAAATTAAATTAAATTAAAATATTTATTATTATTATTATTATTATTATTGTTGTTGTTGTTGCTGTTGCTGTTGCTGTTGTTGAATTGGTGTTATACTCAAGTGACACTAATTCAATTTATAAAATTATTAAAAATTAAAATAAATTTATTAAAATAATAAAATACAATTAGAATGTTTTGATAAAAAAATTATATACAAATATTTTTTAAATAATTATTTATATCTAATAAAAATTAGATTTAAAAAAAAAACTCACAGCAAGTATCCATTATTATTATTATTTATTTATTTTTCTCTCTCATCTTCATTTGTTTTTTCAATACGTTTTCGTCACCCCTAAAATCCAATGAAATTACCAAACATTGTAAACGTTCAACTCAAACACTCAGTGCAAAAATTCTTTCTCACATAGTCCCACCATGTGTCGCTTAAATATGAGCCTTGTAACTTATTTTCATATTGTGATAGATACATAAATATTAAAATAATTTAAAAAAAAAAAACTCTAATTTGTGCTTTTTTTATTTTCTTAATTTTTCCCTTTCTTCTCTCATCTTCCCACATTTCTCCTCTCTTTTTGTTTTTTTCCTATTCCGCCACTAAAATCCTATGAAATTAAGAAACATTCTAGATGTTGAGCTACTTTAGATTAGAGGTGTAGGATTACAGTTCAAAATTTTTTTATTTTTTATTTAAATTTAGATTAAATTTATTTAAAATTTATTTTATTATTTAAAATAATATTAAAAAATTAAAAATTATTTTTATATTATTTTTATAATTAAAATTAAATTAAATATTTTATTATTTTATTTGTTTATTATTTTTTTAATATATTAATTACCATCATCCATATATATAGATTAATCATAAAAGATATTTGTTAATGGTGATTAAATATTTATTACATAATAATGAAAACAAAATAAAGCAAGAGAGCAGACCCATATTCAGCTCACCCTTGCAATGCAAAATAATTTCACTTATTTTTTTTCCCGCCAAGTGTTTTCTTAAATACGATCATATAACTTATTTTCATATTGTGGTAGATACGTTAGATATTATGAAAACATTTACTAATCAAATATAAAATCATCTATATTTGGTTCATATAAATATATTTAAATAAAAATTTTAAAATTATGATTCAATTATTGAAATAATGCTTGAATTTGGTTTGAACCGGCAAACATGGTTGGAACTCAAATAAAAAAAATCACTTGACATAATTCGATTTGTGGAAAAAAAAATCATTGAACTCCAATTTGTCCAATCCAAATAAAGGAAAAACGATTAATGACTCGAAAAACTAATTTGAAAGTTTAAACTTAAGTAAGTTTAATCGTTGGAAATTGGTAATAGACATTTATGAGGCCAAAATTAATGTGGGATCTATTTATATTTATGGTTAAATTAATAATTTGTTAGATTTTGTGCTTCAACATGAGTAATTTAACATGAAATATTAAAATATTTAAAATCAATTATTGGTGAATAAGAATTTGATCTCAAAGATTTGGATGACAAAATGATAACTTCAAAATTCTCATATAACTCATATTTTACAAGCTTGTTTTGTGATTTGGACTATGGACTTGTGGACTCATAATTGGTTAAATGAAAAAAATTTTGTTATTTAATTCTCGTAAAAAATTTTTTGCCTCTAAATGTCTTAGTACATGAACCAATACATTTAATTATAGGAAGATAAACATGAATGTTACTATACACATTCACGAACTTTAAACCTTCATTAATTTAAATATTTATAAACTATGAATATACATGAATATTGTTATGTACATTAATGAATTATATAAATTCATGAATTTAAAAATTTACGAACTATGAATAAACCTGAATGTTATTATGTATAATTATGAATTATAGCATTCATGAATTTATTTATGAACAACCATGTATTGTGTAGATTCATGTATTCTAGCTAATTAATGTTTAGACCTTCTAAGTCCTATAAATGGGTGTTTCGAGGGAATGAAAAATTTAATTCAATCCGATTCAAGAATTCAGAAAGTATGAAGCTTATTTTCTTCCTCAATTGTTCTCGTTTTCTAAGACTCTTTTGTTTATTCTTTCCACTCTAAAGCTTAGAAATTTGTCCTTGTGGAGAGAAAGTTGGGTCAAATTTCATAGTTTGTTGACTTTGAAAGTGGTGTAATTTATCAAGGTGGTATTGTTGAAATTTTGGAAGGCGAATTGGACTGTATCCATATAAACAAAGTGATATCCAATTTTGCCTTAAAAGATTCAATCTTTGACAACAACAATGAATTCTTTATTCTTCAAATTTGTTTTCTCCAATAAATTTTGCAACAATATTTTACAAATATACAAAACATTTCCAACATTAATTTTATAAGTCTACAATTCGAGCTTGAAATAATTTGAATCGATAATTTAATTTAAATAATTCAAGTATCAAATTTAAATGATGTGAATGCAAAATGATTCAAATTTCTTTTTCCTTCTTACATGCGGCATCGCCATTCCCTCTGGCGGCATCCACTAAGTCAGAACTTAATTTGAAAGAAACATAAAACAACTTGAGTCACACCATCCAGATCCAAATCCAAACTAAATCCATATAATTACGACTCTAATTGAATCTCTTATTGAAAAATCTAATGCCTTTTTTGAATTACCTAACAAGTGCAGTACTTTGCTTGGTTTCTTGGCAAACCACAGCCTACCTACCTTTACTCAATCTTAATGAGGTGCACATTGCATAATAAAGTGCCTTCACTGCCTCATACACGGAATATATGTAGTCAACTTTAAACATGACAAACAATCAAAATTCTACTCAATCTTGTTCTAGTGTGTAGAAATCATATAATTATCCCATATTTTCTCTTTTATTTTTTATTTCTATAATTTTTTTTGTTTGGCCACCAAAACATTTGATTAGATACTAATAGTACAGTTGTAGCATCTCCGATTTATTCATACATGCGAAGTAATTATTAAGTGTTAGGAATAATTGAGATTTGGTGTTTATGGCCAATACAGAGGAAGGAAAAAAAAATCCTAATTGCTTGCACAAGTCAGTGTCTCCTCATATATCCTGGTTTCCAACTCAGTTCCAACTATTTTAAGCGAGTGTTTAGATTTGACAAACCATGCACCCACATCGTATAATTGTATTTTTTATTTTATTTAAAATATTATATATGTTATATAAATTTTAACATATTAATAATTTATTTTATAAAAATTTTTATGCATTTATATATTGGTGTTATTTGATTTATTTTTTGTGTTGTATCATACTTTAACTCTTCTATATTATATTCGTTTTATATAATTGTATCATGTTTAAAGTCAAATGTAAGAATTTTGCTTAATTAATCGTGAATTTACCTCTTGTATCTTCTAGCTACATGGAGACTAAAGAGTTAGAAAACAGCTGGATGTCGCTAAGCTTCAACTATCTTAGCTATAAAAAAAGAGTTGAATATCACATTCAAAAATCTTAAAAAAATCGAATAGATATATAAGTGGTAAGTAGAAATTTTGTCGACAATATGATGGATCATCATGACGTATTGATTTAGGCGTCTTTGAATGATTAAAGGAAGAGACTCCATTTATAAAACGTAAAATGACAAGGTAATAAAAAAATCCCTTTCACTAACCGTCCAACACCAAATGCAGCATCAATTGAAAAGATCAAAGTTTTAAGACTGACCCTCCTCCCCTTCCCTAAAGATCAACAAATTCCAGTCTCGTTTGTGCATACTTTTAAAATACAAATGCTACGTAATGTAATGATGGTGACATAATGAAAATTATGACTTCATCTGCTCTGATTTTTATTTAAAAAAACATACGTAACCGTCATAATCAATGAAAAAACTGTTTTTGAGTTGAATAGTGAAGACTGTAAACAAAGATGCATATTATATTATAATATATGGGATTTCCGCGTTCGTCTGTCAGTTTCAAAAGAGTCATTTCGTTTTGTCGAAATCCCACGTTGAGTTCTTTCTGATTAGACAAAAGGATTTTAGCACGGGAACACGTGTTTTCCTTTTATATGTATCTTTGTGTTGTCTTTTTGTTGGGATCCATTTTCAAAGATTTTTTCCTTTTTCTTTCTTTCCCTTGTCCGTCTCTTTATTTCTTCAAGTTTAGGCATCAAGACTCTTCTTCGTGGACTTGGTTGTTGGATGAAGCCAATCTAAGCAACGCTTAAACATATTTTAGTGACAAAGGTTAGTTGATAAACATATTTTCAAATGTTAATAAAGATCATTGTCCGATGTAGATGACCTATATTATAAGTGTGAATGATTTTAAAAAACTCGTCATTATGTTATATTTAATTATTTTGATTTGATTTAATTTAAATTTTAAAATATTTTACATACTAATTATATTTATTTCTTTTTACATTTGAGTTGACTTACTTTTATGTTTTTAATTGAATTATGTTTTATGTCCATGTCAATAAATAAAACAATATTTTTCTTTTCAAAAAAAATTCTTAATTTGATTTTATTTTCATGAAATTAATTGCATTTATTTTTAGTGGCAAGTTAATTTTAATACTTAATTTGATTTGATTTTTATGAAATTAATTATTTTATTTTAATATTTTAAGTCTGTCAATGAGTTTTAATTCTTAATTTTAAATATCAAAATAAATTAAAAAAATAAAAATTTATTTGAAAAAATTTGAACCGAACTCGCCGCAGGCAACAGAGTTTGTCTAGACATTTAGATTTTAATTGATCCGGATCTTAAATGAGTTATTGGGCCTATAATTGATTGCTCGCCTTCATTCTTTTTTTTGTTTCATTGGGCCTCAATGATTTTTGGGGACATTTTTAGGCCCAATTTTACCTATTCAATTCTTAGCCTTCCACAACAGAACCTGATAATAAATCTAGAATTCAAGTGACATTTAAATTTAAGGGCAAACGAAGGTAAGATTAACACTACAAAAATAGCCATCTACTCTAAGCCCGTCAATTGGATGGGTCAAGTTAATTTCGAGTCAAATCATTCGGGTTAGGTTATTATAGATTTTAAAATTTTTGAGTTATTTTTTTTAGGTTCGAGTCATTTTAGTTTCAGGTCCTTTCGGGTTTGGCTTAATCAGGTTTAAAATTCGGGTTAATTAGGTTTAGGTCATTATGGATTCGGGTCAATATGGTCTAACACTCAGGATAAATTGAGTTCAAATTATTTTAGGTTTGGATTTGAGTTAATTAGGTTTAATAGTTGGATTCATCAAGCTTAGTCATATTGAGTTCGAGTCAATCAAGTTTGATACTATATTTATACAAGTTTGGATCATTTGTGTTAATTTACTAATTTTAAAATCAAATCACATCAAAGATAAATAAATTATTTGCTCGAACGATATTTAATTAAAATTTTATTCAAATATAAAAATAAAAATATTTTAAATATAATTTTAATTTTTAATAAAATAAATATATTTATAACTTGATTTTTGGATTTTTGCATAATCGTATTATTTTTAAATTCGAGTATCAATTTTACTTAAATAATTATTATCATTCAACAATTTTTTTAATAAATATTATTGTCAAAATTTGTCTTATCTACTTGTTTAGTAAATATTACCAACAAGTTTTTTAACAAGTATTATTATCTAAAAGATGATAAAATAAAAAATCTTATTATGATTAAAATTAAATTGTGACCTAATAAAATTTTAACCAAACAAAGGTTCAATAAACCAAATAAAAATTAACCCCTTATCCATACTCAATTTTCAACCCAATTAAACTTAAAAAATAAAAAAATAAAAACCCTCAAAAGCTAAATTGCCATGGCCCATCTCTGCCTCTAGGCTTCAAACTCTAAGCTGCTGCCGCCTCCCAGCTCTATCCAAATCATAAGCTGCTAATCTCTCAAAATAGTGAAAAGACTACCTATTTTTTGTTTAACTCCAGCTTCCCTGGAAGACATTATCTCAGGTTGTTTCCATAATTTTTTCTAGTTATTTTTTAATAATATCAAATTATTTTTTGTTTGAGAATTTGGTTTCTCGAATTGGGTTTTTTTTTTTTTTTTAATTTTTAATTATTTTTTCACTGTTTTGCTTTGTGGGTTTGCTTTGAATGAGGTTATTGAGAATGGGTTGTATTTTTTTTAATTAGGGGCTTATGAATTTTAATGTGGTATTTGATTGGTGATTATGGAGACCATTACTTCTTTTTAGTTAGTATAAGAAAGAAAAATCAAGAGAAAATTTAGAAGTTAATTATAGTTTGAACGATTAAAAATGTTGATTCGGTTGTTTGAGTATTGGCATTTTGGTGCTTCCTTTTTATAATTTTCATTTAATGAAATTGTTAAGAACAGGTTAGGTTACATTTTAGTGCTGTATTTTTTTAAAGGTAAATGTTAAGAACTTTGTTCCTTACTGGTAGATTGGAATCTTTTAGGGATTTTGAAGAGTAAACTTAGGAAATTTGGTAGGTGTAGGTAGTAAGGATTGGTTTGTAATTGGTTGTTCAATTTTAATTTCTGGGTTTCATTGTTCTAATTAGTTCAGTTGGGAAATCAGGTTGTTTGTTATATTTAAATTGCAGTTTGTCTAGATTCACTGGCATTATTGAAAAATGGAAAAGGAACTCCATAAATATCTTATGTTAATTGCAAAAGTACATAGCTGGTTCTATGCAATGTATATGCAGTTGGAGGTCATTTAGTTTGAAAATAGTTGTTGGTTGGGAAATCGGGTTATTGGATATATTTCAATTTCAATTTGCCTTGGCTAGCATTATTGAAAGAATTAGAGTTTGTTTAGTGTCAGTCTGACTGGAACCGTTGCAGTGCTCTACTTAAATTGATCTTCCTTCTGATCGTGCCCAATAGATGATTACAGTCATGGCTTTTTGCATGTACTAAATATTGGAAGCAAATTCTATTAGATCTCTGGAAGAATGAAAAACAGTGAAAGTTCTTTTTTTTTTTTAATAATTACTAGTAGACTTTTAATTCTATAAATAGAATTAAAAGACATTAATATGTTTTATTTATTTTTAAAATTAATTTTTTTAATATATATAAAAGTATATGTAGAATTTATATTTTTTATTAACAATAAATGAGATAATTTCTCGTGTCATGCCATGCGTTTAAATGGTAGCGATGCAGGAGCATTAACAATTAGAAGTTCTATTTCATTTTAAATTTTGTTGAAATAAAGAAATCCATTTAGATCTATGTTTAGGATTCTAGTTTAATTAGATTATTGTTTAGGATTAGAGTTT
>JBBYHL010433591.1:0-61388 GCA_038381835.1 Adansonia madagascariensis
ACAAATTCACCTGAATGACTCCAATGACACCCTAAAAATAACCTTTGATGCCTCATTTTTGCATTTTTCTTTAAGGCGATCCATAGGCATTTTAGACCTTCCCTAAAAAAAACTTTGTCCCCTAGCTTTATTTCTATTTTTTTATTTTGTCACCTTTTACCTAACTTCTAAGACACCAAAAACTGGTTCAGACAAAATAAGGTGTCTACAAAAATCATAGAAATCATTGGCTTTATTTTATGTCCTTTTAACCCCATTGACCAGTTTGGCTTCTACCAAGATTTGCCAGGTCACATTCATTGGCATTTTGACCTCACCTATGTATTCTATGAGCTCGTAGTCATGTTCAACTGCCACTTGCTTTGCATCTGATTCATATGAGTCTAAGATGAACTAGCTCTAGTATTGGATTTTAATTATTTTTTGGCTTCAATTTTTCCTTTTCCTTTAAAAATATTTCCCTTAATTGAACTCCTATTTATAGTTTTTATCAATAGTTCCACATAACATGACTACATCTATAAAGCTCATTAAGGTTCTTTTCACTACTTTATCATAATAAGGCACCTGTAATATGACAATAAACCTAAACATGATTTCTTTCTCTTGTAGCAGGAGATGAATGTGCGCGGCCTCTTTCATCCACCTCAAAGCGTATTGCTTGAAGCTGTTGTTAACTCTTTTTCCATGTTTATGAGAGAGAAAGAACTTAAAACCTGATCTATAGTAGGTTTTTTTTCATCGATAGCATTAATAAAAAGACATATTTACTTTTCACGCTCCTCATAAAACTCAATTTTAGATCATCCATTATTTCTTAGACCATTTCGAGGAAAAGTAGATAGTGCTGAAAAATAAGCTCTTGATGGCAACTACAGCAAGATGGTTTATGGTTTTTATGCATGGGTTTTCAACATCTGACATTATTTTAGCTTCCACGAAGGCTTGTAAACCTTGTTCATTAGGGTTTTGACTTTTCTGATGTTTCTTTTAATCCAACATCTTTTCCCTTCAACCATCATATTCATTTTTGGCTCTACATGGTTAGGAAGTAGATTCTTCCAATACTGAGTCTAGGCCCTTGTTCAACCTTAATCACACATTTTTTAAGCAGACCTTGTACCTTTCTCTTAAATAAGGTGCAATTCTCAATAAAGTGGCCTTGCACCTTAGCATGGTACTTAGAATAAGCATTTTCATTTGACCATTTAGGGTAAAAAGGTGATCTTGGGTTTATGAATATTGGGGCCACTAACTGACATGTTAATAAATAGGAGTGAATTTCTTTGTAGGAGTAAGAAAAAGGCTTAGAGCGTTCCTTTTCTCGGGGTGCTTATTGATTATTTAGAGCTCTTACATTTTCGCATTGTGGGATTGTGAGCTTGGGCTATGCTTGGAACAGGATTTGACATGAAGCTCATTATCAAAATGATCCTGATAGAATGGATTGATTGTGGCATTGATGAGTACATACCCTGCACTGGATGTAGATTCTGATTAAACTTGGCATAACTTTTGGTAATAGCATTTACCTCCTTCTCTTTACCTTTAGTTGTTGACTTCTTGACTAACTCAGATGATTCTTTAATGGATATCTTAGCACTTCTGATAGCATTATCGATCATTTCGCCCGATATAACCATATTGGCAAAATTTGTCGTAGCATTTCCCACCAAACTTAGAAGCCCGTAAAGTGTTGATAAACATGGCCATCATATCTTTCTCAATCAAAGGGGGTAAACTTGAGCTACTTCCTCTCTCCACTTCTTAGCATACTGCCTAAAGCTTCTGCCTAAAGCTCTTAGAAGCTTTCTTTTCCATGTTCGTAATGAAAAAATGATCTGAGGCCTAGTCAGATACATGCTTATATTGATAAAGGAAGGTGCTAGCCAAATCTACTAATGTTTGAATTCTTATAAAATCAAGCCGTATATACCAATAGATAGCTGCCCCTGTTAGACTATCCCAAAAGTAATGAATCAGTAGTTTTTGTTCTCCTCATACATGGCCATCTTATGCCAATACATACGAAAGTGACCTTACATACGAAAGTGTGCCATGAGGTCTATAGTCCCATTGTACTTTTAAAATTTAACACTTTGAATTTAGGCTGAACGACGAGACTAGAAACCAATCCCAAAGATTTTATGTCTACAACATCAAATTTATCATTTTTTTCGACAGCTCGAAAGTGCTTTTTCGATGACTAATACCTGTTTAAGCTTTTATTATTTTCCAAGGACCTCTTCATTTTTCTTTGTTCTATTTGCTCATCGAGATCTGGACTATAGGCTTTGTCGATGAATAGCCTATAACCTGAAACCCTTAAACCAAATAGGATGTTACTGTAAGGTTGATGTAAACAAAATGTTGGGTAGATGGGGTATTTCTTATCAGAGGATGCTATTCGTTCAGTGCCTCTTCCTGAATATTGTTGGCTTCAGTACCACCATTCAAGTTGCCTGCAGGATTGGTTGGTTTTTTTCTCACAATGACAGTGCTTGTTCATCTTTTTTCCTTAAAAGCCTCGAATGATAGCTTAGTCAATTCTACAATTTGAATTTAAAGGTTCTCATTTTTACAGAGTGATTGCTCTTGCTGATCATTCTACACATAAGTTTGATTCGCTTAATACAGGCTTGGTGATCATTTTCCATTGCTTTCCAATAATTTTGAGTGTTATATTAATTACGAACTATAGATTATGTGTTTTAAAGCACCTTCACTTTAGATTATTATCATATTAGACTTTTATTATTTGTTGTGAACATGTTCAACGAGATAAAGATGTGCATGCAATCAGATGACTGCAAATGCAAAAGGGATGACCAAACTTAGAAAGTTAAAGCTACAAAATATCCCAATTACACTTGATTACATTTGAAAATGCCTGACACAGTTACATTGCTTGATCACTTATTCTACAAAATACAATAATTGTTCATCGGCTTCGATGGGTAAGATATCACGTGTCAAGGATCGGGCTATAGCCATCATTTTTTCAGCCTCTAACTGGGCTACCCAAATCTATTTAGTGAGATAGGGGGATGGTTTTGATAATTTTGGATTGCTTGATCAACCACATGTAGCCATTCTTGTTCTCATTGTTGAAAGGCTCTTACTAATTCACCAACTTAGTCTTGGCAAGCTTGAAGAGAATGCTTTAATTCTGAGTGTCAAAGTCTTATTACCTTTAAAATCCCTAACTTGAGCTTCTAGTCGTCCATTTCTATTTTTATAAGTTGATATGAGGGCATAACTTCTAATAAGCTTCTTCCTATTTACTTTAGCTACTTTTTTCCATCTATGTAGTTCCTTTTCAAGAGTAGCAATTTCTGCCTTCCACTTAACTGACGACTTACCAAGGCACTAGGACTTGCTGGCTTTGCTAAGGGCTATATAGTCTTTCCTCAAACTCTTAAGATCCTCTTTAAAGTACTTTTTCTTTTTAATAGCCCAGTTTATCTCACCATCCTAGAGATAGAGGTCCATTTCTAACTAACTATTCTCTTCCTTTAACAGAGTGATTTTCTTGGCAAAAGTTGCCTTTTCTTATTTGAACTCTAGCTTGAGCAATTCAATCTTAGAAGGAGATTCATTAATTGGTATTTGTGATGTTTTAAAACCAGATAGAGGCAGGTGTCATTAATGTGATAGATCTACCTCTCGTCATATCTTGAGGTCATATACTCTCACTCTAATACCTTTGCATACAATGGGTTTGTCTCCAAGCATGGAAAGCTAGCTAAACTTTTGATTTGTAATCAAGTTCACCATAGTCAAAATCCCACTGCTCTAGGTTTTAGGCGAAAGGGATGAGTTATCGACACTAAAATTATCGTAGGACTGGGATGGGTACGTAACTACTGCTTCCCCATAATTTTGGCATTGTTATATGATTGTCTATGGTGAAAACCAAAATGCCTTCCATGTCACCTTTTCCCCTTGAGGTTTTAGAATTTCTGGATCCATTATTCTTCAGACTTGTCTTGGGGCCATTTTTTCTCAAAGACCTTAGAGATAGGGCTGAAGTTAGGTACAAAGTTATATGACATCCTCTTTTCTATAAGGCATAAGTGACTGACAAGCCAAATGTGAAAAGTAGTGCACATCTAATGAAATGACCCATCCCTATTTTATTGCAAAAACTGAAAGCCTGAATAGTTTTAACAATGATAGTGGATACAGAATTCATGTTGCAGTGCCATAAAAAAAGAGGTTTGCTACTGTTACTTCAACATAGCCTAATGTCTTTGGGACCATGACCAAACCATATATCGCCAAAGCATAGATATCTTGGATTTTTTGAATATCAATGATATTTTCCATTGCTTCCTTTAAACTAGCCCATGAAATGCACTCACTATTCCTCTTCATCATATGACTTTCAATTTAGGACTCCATTGCCTCGAGGATCTGAGCTGATCTTTCTTAAAAGTTAGAGGGTGTAAAACCTTACAATATATTCTATCACCTTTAGCCCTCTTAATCTTGAGTAACGAGGTATATTCATCAACCATGGAGACCAAATCTTCAAGAAGTGAAGCATTAATATGTTAGGTTCTAAAACTAAAATGCCACTTACAGCAGACCAACATTCAAACGGACTTAGAGTAAAATGGCTATATCTCCGTATTTCTTAGTGAATAATTCCCTCTAGGTATTATCCTAATTAGTCCATGTATGCTTTAGATCTTGCCAATCATTCTGACGGTATCCTACCTTGACCTCTCATGCATTATTGAGACATATCAATGTTTAAGAAAGTCTCTATCTTCACATTGTCAATGCTCAAACCATGCTTAGACGTCCTTAAAAGGCTTCAGATCTGAAGTGGATTATTGCTCTATGATAGACATTGTTTGATGAACACTAAACCATTAGCTAATTGTCCTATAATGATGATGATTATGATGAAATGATGCATCAAATAGAAAAATAAAAGGAAACATATGAAGTAATAATCATAATAATAAGGATATATACAAAAAATAACAACAAAAATACATCACCGAAATGGCCTTTCCAATAACAGGATGATGCCAAAGGGTGAACATGACAATTGATAACAATTGGACAACATAACAGCATATCCGGGTTAAAATTGGCTTTAACAAGCTGAGACGATACCTTGTAAGGACAAGACTGACCAATTAAGCGATGACATTCGTTCATCACCACTTATGGCTTTGGATAGCATGTCAGCTTATTTTGGTTAGATATGGCTTTTTTTATGACATGGGGCATTGTTGGCAGCATTTGTTTGTCACCACTTATTGAAGTGGGTTAGCTACAGAACATAACAGCATACCTTGAAAATAATCATGAGATAAAATAATAAATGCAAATGACAACATCTATTATCACCCACATAACATGGTATATAAGAGTGAAGGTGAAAAGTGTTTCCTCGAATGGTCCTATTCTTCAGGTTATTCTAGAGTACTTTGGTATGGTTTGACATGGTTTGGCTGGTTAGGTTCATTATATGGATTTAAGGTGGTGCCTAGATTGGAAGCCTAATCATTCTTTCATCCAATAAAGATAGTCGAGGCACGTCGATCCTAGGCCCATCACGGATTTAGGGGAATAAGTTTAATCTAGTGGATGTATTTCCTTATATAAATGTGGAAAGGTATACACAAGAGACATAGGTAATTTACACCTCGAAAGGTCTTGCTATGCCTATGTGGAGGCATACTCATGAAGGCGGATGACTCACTTTCTCCTAGAATTAGGACCATAACCTTACCATGGTGTTTGGTGGGAATCTAATGCACATGCAAGTGCACTGAGTGTATTAGGGAAACAACCAAACATTTTGTTTTACCACCATATTAACATACTTATCCAAGTCAATATTTATTCGAGAATAAAATAGTCCCCAACAATCATAGGGTAAAACCCGCAAAAGATAAAAAGCTAGTGGATAAAAGTGAAAGGGGATTATAACCAAATAATGATGGAATTCAGAAAAAGCCAAGAATCAAGCGAGATACAGCTAGTCGTAGGCTTAACTCTTTAAATAACTCTCTAGCAGAGTTTCCAAGCTATTGCTATGTACCCCTTTTTCTTCTTATCTCTAAATGATCCAAAGCAGGCACGCCCAACATAAAAGATATATGGTGTTTGGTCAGAGCCTTTGAGTTATCCCTTGGTTAGGATTTGGATTAAGCATGATAATATGGAAGGGAGAGAGACTGTCAGACAAATCGTTTATCCAATAGTCTTGGAAAGTTATCGAGAAGTACCATAAATTTAGAGTTGCCATTGATAATTTTAGGCTAGGCATGATCAGATGCCTATTGAAAACAATATCCCTAGTTATGAATCATGAAACATTGATTTCAAGGTCTACAAGGTCTAAAGATTCATTGGGTGGGTTTGGGAGTTGGTTACGCATGGGGAAGGATTAGCAGCCCATAATGCCTGAAATCGGTACCCGCTAACTATATCTCATTTTGGTTTTAATTTAATTGGTTCCATTTGGTCATTATTTAGATATAATCCCCTTTAACGCATGAACTTTTGTGGAAATTATAAATTCAAGTTTCGATAGAAAACTTTATATCATTTATGCATCACAAAGGTATAAGGAGCATAGAGATCTTTTATGAAAATAATTTATGGATTAAATTTTGAAAATTTCGACATTCCATATTAGGCACTGGAAAGATACTAACACAGAACATTGCCTTGTAAAATAGTTTTAAAAATAAATTTTTAATATGAACGCATAATAGTCACTAAAAAAAGAAATATGTTAGTAAGACAAAAAAGAATCTAATGATTTCACAAACAATCACAAACAGAAAAAACATAAAAGGAAGGGATGATCGAGATGTATCCCCTAATTGTCTTCGATTACTGAAGGATAACCAGGATGATAATTTGGAAATAGGTTTGGATTTAGTGAAAAAGGTTTTAATCGAAACAATCTAGGACATCTAAAAGAGAGAAAATTTTTGGATTTTTGAGGTGAAAATGGTGTTAGAGAATCCTCTCGGAGTGGTGAGGTTAGAGTATCCCCATGAATGAAAATTTATGATGATTTAAGTAAATAATTAGGAATCTTGAATAAATCCAAGAGAGAAATTTCAAGTTTTTTAGTGGAAAACAAGTTTGGAATATCCCCTTAGAGAGGAGGGGTTGAAGTATCCCCGTAGATAAAAATTTTGATGTTTTAAAACGAAAAGAGATTTTGAAAAAAAGTATTTTGAAAGTAAGGAACTAAAGATTTGAATATAATAATTTTGTCTCAAGCCTTGATCTGAGCCTAAAGGGTTTGTGTTATAGGAAATCAATTGGATACATTTTCAAAAGTTCGAATGTCTCGATGATGGCGACTCGGGAGACTGAGTTAATTCTAATTCTAGAGAAAATAAGGGAAACATTGCACTATCTCACTTCCTAAATTTATTCTGAGTTCATCCGAATGCTTCAGAGAGTAAGCGAGGTACCATTGGAAAAGTAACTTAATAAGGATTAATATAAAAATATTTTTAAAATACTACAAAATCATTTTTTAGGTGCAATTAAATATTGGAATTAAGCCTATTTTGACACTAGCAGCATGTATAAGGGAAAAGGCATGATGGTTTTTGAAAAATCATTTTGGGCTTATATAGAATCGTTAAATCATAAACAATACCTTTCTAGAGAGGGAATTTTGCAAACTTTCTAGGAAAAATATTTAAATAATATAAAAATCATCTAATAGGTTAAAATGGCCAAATAGAATGTAATGTGTTGGTCCTAAAGATTTCAGGCAATAAAGGTTCAAAAAGTCATAACTTCTTCATTCGAGATGATTTGAGGGCAAATGAGACACATTTAGAAAGATAATTTGATGCCCTTTAAGAGAAATGTAAAAAAATTCTAGAAAAATCATATATGGTTCAAAAGTAATTTTTCAAATTTAGATTATAATCTGCCAAAGCAAAAAATAAGGGTTATTCAATTTTTTGGGTTTCTTGGGGGTCAAATTCGAGTTATGGATGTCCAAACATCCACAACACAAGGAAAAAATGACATAGGCATCATGAGTTTATTTCACAATCTCAGAGATGTTTAGGACGATGAAACAAGCCATTGACCATGCCACCATGAAATTGTTAAACTTAAGACCAAGGCTTAATATATTTTTTATCAACTAAAAAGGTCATTTATGTTTGAAAGGCAAGATCTTTAAACTTTTTTACCGCTAATCCAAATCTAAAATGATTAATTTGTTCTCAATATTGGAAGATTATTTTATAAAACATTAGATCCATGCTATTTTCTATCTATTGGAGGTAGCATGAACTTAACTAGGGGATTTTTTTTTGAAAATCAGATTTTTAGCAAGGAACAGCATCTTGACAAAAGGTGTCATGAATAAAATACAACATAGACAAAGATGAACAAGGATAATACATGCAACCATGCAAAGATGACATTTTGACATGGAAAAGATTACAAAAAATGCAAGGAAGTGACAAATAAGATGCATGGGAATGATGACTCCATGAATGGCATTAAAAATCATGCTATAGCAAATAGCATAAACTTATTTAATTAAAAAAAAGTGTGTTGAAACTTTTAAGATAGTATTTTTATTCCATGAGACTCCTTAAAATATAAAGAAAATGCATGAACATACTCAATACATGTTAGCAAAAACCATTAAGCATGTGTTAAGCATGTGAAAATGGGTGAAACATGAAAGAATAGTATGAATAAGGGACCACTTTGATGATAAAATGAAAGAAAAGATATTTGGCTTACTAAGTAACATCAATGCAGCAAAGGAACATCAAAATCCTAAGACTTCCATAACCAAGGCAACAATAATGCATGGGAGTCTTAGGATGGTCATGGTAGCATAAATAGTTTATCAAAATAATGCAAGTGCTGGAAATAAGAAAAGAATAGAGGTAGATAAGAAAATATACCAAAAGCCTCAAGCTTTAGCCTTTTTTTAGCAATAATTTTGGACTCACTTTTTTCCTTTTTTATATGTTAATATGCAAGAAAATGATGAAAAAAAAGAGATTTCTAGTAAAATATTAAGGAAAGAAAGTTTTAAGAGGAAGGATAAATGGAATAAAGGGTCTTAGATTATGGTGATTTCAAAGAGCTATGGGAATGGAAAAAGGTTGAGGGTAAGTGGCAAAAGAATAGTGTTTTAAGAGCATTTTTTGGGGCTGGAAGGTGTTGGAGGCTTTTTCTGAGATTGTTGGAAAAATCATTGATTGTTGGCTGAGCTAGCTTTAGCCTTCCTTCAAATTTAAGGTTCAGCCAATGCTCTTTGAAGACAAAGCAAGGGCATTTTTTATCTTTCATTATGTATTAAAGGATAAACTCTAGGTACTATGCTCAGCTATTCTTATTTCCATTGGTTCTACCACATAGAGACTGATACGAAAAGGCTATAGCAACCTATAATTGGAGAAAAGCCAAGCATGCCTTTTGACAAACCATATATTTTATGAAAATGTCCCTTGTCATTGCCTATTTGGGCTTTAAAAATGTGTTTAAATCCAATCACAAACCCATAGCTGAACCTTGGTATGAATTAAGATGATTTTTGGTGCAAGAAAAGTGTTTGAATCAAATTTTCAAATGCTAAAAGCTGGTTCGAATTAGGTAAAAATGCCTTGGTGTACCGGTATAAAACATTTTATATTGATACATAAGGCAATTTTTACCCATGAGTATTGATACAATGAGGTGTGTATTGGTACCAAGAGCAAAAAATTATTTTCAATCTTAAAACTTAGAGGCCTGTACTCATACTCTATGAATTTGTATCGATACTCCTGCTTGTGTATCGATACATTATGCCAAAAATCACAACTTTAGCTACTGTCAAGGCCTGTATCAATACAAACACACTAAGTATCGAGACCATACCTTAGGTATTGATAAAAAACCCTTTTACATCGATACTACATATGCAAATTTGAATTTTTGGCAACGCGAAAGTTTTGTATCAATACTTATGCATCATTGTAATTTGTATGTACCTTAAGCTCTTTGAATACCTCACCTCGGTCATAAACAATAGAAAACTGACTTGTGTTTACCTGAATGACTTTAGTGACACCTTAAATAGTGACCTTTGATGCCTTATTTTTACATTTTTCTTTAATATGACCCATAGGCATTTCAGACCTTCCCAAAAATTTTTTTTGCTTGGCTCCGTGTCACGTAATAATGCCTGGTAACATGGCACCCGATAATCATCCCCATTTTTATTATTTTATTTTTTGATTCTATCATCTTGCAATTATGTCTTGGGGTACTAGAAATTGACCCAGACAAAATGAGATGTCTACATTCCTGACAAGGCATGTGCCTCGCATAAATATTTGATGGGGTCGAGTTTAAAGATCAGCCATGTGATATAGTATAGAATGTATTACCTTAACCTCTGAGCTGTGCAATCCAAAGTACAACATAAGTTTTCTATTGCTGAATATGTATTTTCACATTTCATGAATCTCTTGCTCAAATAGTAGATAGCCTAGTCCTTCTTACCTGACTCATCATGCTGACCCAATGCATAGCCCATTGACCTATCAAAAATTGATAGATATAGGACTAAGTTTGACTATGCACTGGTACATTCAAAAGGTAGTGTTTGACATTATCAAAGGCTTTTACCACTCTTTATTCCATTCTCTAGGGTTTTGTATTTGAAATAGCTAAAAAATTGAATCGTGTTTGTTGATCAAATGAGATATAAATTAGGCTATATAGTTTAACCTTTTTAAGTAACTCTTTACTTCTTTTAGGTTCAAGGCAATGGTAGGTTTTGAATGGTCTTAACTCTATTTGGATCAATTTTTATTCCTTTTTCACTCATAATGAAGCCTAATAGCTTATTGGATGTGACAATTGAATATGCATTTGGTGAGATTTACCTTGAGCTATTATTTATGAAGCTGTTTGAATAGTTTTTGCAAGTTGGCAATGTGGTCACCCTCTTTTGCTGATTTGATGATCATATCATCCACATTGACCTTTATTTCTGTGTGTGAAATCATGAAAAGATGTTACCATTGCCCTTTGATAGGTTATACTAATGTTTTTAAGCCTAAAAGGCATTATTTTGTAACAAAAAGTGCCCCATTTGGTAAAAAAGGTGGTTTTCTCATGTCTTCAGCTGCCATTTTAAGCTAGTTGTAACTTGAAAATCTGTCCATGAAGGAAAACAATGCATTGTTGGCAGTGTTGTTTACTAGGGTAGTGAGGTAAGGCAAAGAGAAATTATATTTTGGGCCGGCTTGTTTTAGGCCCCTATAGTCTACATACATCCGTAACTTACCATCCTTTTTAGGGACCGAGACTATATTGGCTACCAATTTAGGATATTTAGCTACTTGGAGAAATCCTGCCTTAAGTTGCTTTTTTACTTACTCTTTCATCTTCAAAAGCATCTTTGGTTTCATCATTTTAAGCTTTTATTATAATGGGCTTACACTTACGTTTGAGAGGAAGTTTATAGACCACAGTGTCGGTGTCTAATCCGGACATGTCTTGGTAGGACTAGGTGAACAATCCTAATATTCTTAGAGGAGATTTATCAGTTAGGTTCAGGTGATAGGTTTATGGAGGTTCTAATTTTAACTTTTTTTATCTTTATCCATTCTTAGATTTATGGTTTTAGTGGGTTCTTTATAAGGCAATATTTATTTTTCTTCTTTTTCAATTAATCTTAACAAGTTTAGGAGTGTGAGACTCTCTTTAGAATGCTCTTCAGGTTTATCCTCCTCGACGTAGATTAGCTGCTCAAAATTGATATATGGAATCTCAGTATGAATATTCATGTCACTTTCATTTGGGTACTTGAAAATATGCAAGAAAAAACAATATAGGTGGAAAAATATGTAGAGAAAAGTCTCAGAGTTGGCAAGAATTATGAAATGGACACAAAATATGAAATGCATAACGCTTACTCATTTTCACTGATAGTACTTAATAAATTAATGCCCATACAAAGGATCTTACAATGCTCTTAGATGGAAGCATGTAGGTTTAGTTCATAAGATTACTTTGAAATAAGCTTGAATAGCATAGGAATCTTAGTTTCAGTCCAAACATTTGGAACAAATCCTAGAAAGCATGTACGAGTGCAACATTGTTAGAGATTCATATATGTTCTTGGACTAAAACTTTCTTGGGATGATGGAAAAAACATTGATTTCTGCCCCAAGTTTTATCCCAATAGACAGGCTAACTTTTCCTTAGGGTTCTTTTAAGCTTGTTTTCCTTTCTGTTATGCTCTAGGCTTGAACCCTAAGCCCTTTTTGTTAATCTGGTTGATAACTTTTAGGACTCTGGAAATTCTCTAGAGATGTTTTCTAAGTTTCTTCCTAGCCTGGGCACCTTTATTAATAGTTAATTTTAGACCCATATGAGTGCTCTTCGATAGGTGAGGCTTAACTATTGACAATCCTCTTTGATATAAATGGCATTGACAAACTCAAAGGACTAAAACAAAGATTCTAGAACATCCTCATCGGGTTTGATAAATAGGGCATTAGTTAAAGTAACAACAATAATATCTTTATCTTGTCCCATGCTAACAACTTTTTTTTTTAATGATGAATTTTAACTTTTAATGCAATAATGATGGTACTACCATCACAGAGTGAATGTACGGCCTTCACAATAGGCAATTATACAACAGAGCAATGTCCATCACATGGAAGTCTACTTCATAAATGCATGGGCGAATTTGGAATGGAATGGTAATGTTTCCCATGATATTTCTATAAGTTCCATAAAATGCTCACATAATTGTATGACTATTTTGGATATGAGATGTGTTAATAAAGAGCTTATTCAAGCATGATATGGGCATGACATTCAATACTGACCCATTATCAATGAGAACCTTATGTAATATGCTACCTTTATAGTATGTGGTGATGTAAAGGGCTTTATAGTTTGCCTTTCTTCCATGAGGGATTTCATCATCTAAAAAGCATATATATTTTTGGTAATGATATTGCTTACTAGGTAATCCAATTGGCCAATAAGATATCAGGAGAGAATATGCCTCATTCAAGACCTTGAGAAGAGTATTCTTGTTAACTTTGAAGTTTAATAGTAATGATAACATACATATCTTGGTCGATTGCTTGTTCAACTCATCGACAATGCTATATTCGCTGTGCTTGATGAACTTAGGGAATTCTATAGCTTTTTTGTTACTTATTGGCTCCTTAACAGCTATCGAATCTGATTTTCTAGTTGCAAACTTTAATGCTTGAGGAGAATAGTGCTCTTTTCCTAAGTTTCACTTTTTGATGTAATCAGGGCGTAACATCTGCCACTCAGAGTTAGGCCTACCTTTGAAAAGTCAATATTTGCTGCTAGTCAACTAGATTCTCCACTGATTGATGTTTTGCTTTCATATTTCTAGGACCCATCTTATTACCTTTATAAGGGAAAGATAATGGAAGTTGAATAATCATCTTGGCCGAACAGGAGAAGTTTTGATACTTGGTCGGTTGTCAAATAAGATCAATGCCTTTCTAACCCTATAAAGAGGATTTTTCCCATTCTTTTTCATGGTGTTGATAGATATTATTGCATTTGCTAACTTAGTATATGAGACTCCCTTTTTCTCATAGGATTTAATGCTACGATCATTCATCATTCTTTGAACCATAGCACAGAACTCTTTGCACTTTTGAATAGTATGGCTGTAGATGGTATAGAAATCACCAAAGTCATCAGCTCCTTTTTTTAATTTTTTGGACCCCATTAACCAATTCGTCTTGTACTAGGATTTGCCAAACAGATTCATTGGCATCCTAACTTCCTCTATGGTCTTTATGATCTCCCAATCATCTTTAATAGTCATTTTTTTCACATTTAATTTAGTATTAGTTTCAGATAAGCTGGTTTTAACCCTAGATTTTGGCCTTTTTTCATCATTAACCTTTTTTTTTCCTTTGCCCTTGAAGGTATCTCTTTTTTATTCACTTTTCATGGCCTCGTTAATTATTCCACATAATACAACTATATCTACAAAGTTCCTTGAGAAATTCCTCGCTATTTTTTCATAATAATGGGCTTGTAATATGCCAATCAATCTAATAGTCATCTCTTCATCTATCAACAAGTGGTGAATCTGGGTGGCCACTTCTATCCATCTAGGAGTGTACAACTTAAAGCTTCCATTAGCTCCCTTTTCCATGCTCATGAGAGAGAAATAATTTGCCAGTCGATGGTAGATCTCTTTTTATCTATGGTATTACTAGATAGATTGATGTATTTGTCCCGCTCTTCATAAAACTCAATTTTGGAGTAGTCCATCATTTCTTAGACCATTTTTAAGAAAAGTGGATAGTGTTGTAGAATGTGCCCTCAACTGTAATGGCAGCAAAATGGTTTAGTGGTTTCTTTACTATAGTTTTCAATAGTCAAAACTATTCTAAGCTTCATAAAAGCCTGCCAAACGTTGCTTATCGATGTCTTAACTTCTTTAATACTTTTTTGGAACCAAAAACCTTTCCCATCCATCATTGCATTCATTTTTGGCTCTGCATGGTCAGGAAGTAGATTGGCTCTAACATTAGTTCTAAGCCTTTGTTTAACCTTGATCACACTATTTTCTAACAATCTTTGCATCTTTCTTTGCAATTCTTACTCGAGTAACCTTGTTTTCTAGCATGGTACTCAAAATAGGCATTCTCATTATACCATTTGGGATATAAAGGTGATCTTAGGTTTATGAATACCAGGGCCACTAGCTGACCGCTAATAGACAGGAGAAAATCTTTTTGTAAGAATTAGGAAATGGCTTAAAGTGTTTGCTTTCTTGGGGTGCTTATTGATTATTTAAAGCTCTTACATCATTCGGGTTATGGTGTTGTGCACTTTGAGTAGTGTTTTCAATGAGATTCAGTTGGAAACTCATTGTTAGATTGAACTCGGTAAAATGAACTAGCTATGTCACTGGTGAGTAAGGGTTAAAACTTAAATATAGCATGTTTGAGAAGTACATACCCTGTACCAGTTGTGGATTCTGAGTGAACTTAGTAGGACTTTCACTAACAGCATTCACCTTCTTCTTTTTACCCTTGGCCATTAACATTTTGTTAAGCTGGATGATTTTCCACTAGATATCTTCCCATGTTTAATAGCATTATTGATCATTTTGCTTGGTATAACCATGTCAGTAAAATTTTTCTTGGTATTTCCTACCAACCTATCATAGTAGGGAGCCCATATGTGTTGATAAACATGACTATCATTTCATTCTCAATTAAAGGAAAGCAAACTTGAGTTGCTTCTTCTCTCTATCTTTGGGCATACTATTTAAAACTCTTGAAGGCTTTTTTTTTCCATATTCATGAAGAAAAAACAACCCAAGGCTTAGTTAGATGTGTGTTTATATTGATCAAGGAATGCATGATCTAAATCTACCTTTGTCTAGATTCTTATGAGTTGAAACCTTATATGCCAACGATGGCTACCCAATTAGGCTATCCTGAAAGTAGTGAATTAGCAGCTTTTCATTCTTCTCGTATCCAACTATTTTACAGCAGCACATGCGAAGGTAGGCAGTAGGATCTGTAGTCCCATTATACTTTTTAAAATTTAACACTTTGAATTTAAATGGGATAATAAGATGAAAAACTAGCCCTAAAGATTTAATATCTATAATCCTAAATTTGTCACTTCTTTCGACAGCCCAAAGGCATTTTTCTAGTGATTGATACTTGCTTAAATCTTTATTATTTTCTAATAACCTCTTTGCTCTTTCTTGTTTTGCTTCTTCATTGAAATCTAGGACTATAAGTCTTGCTGCTAAAGAGCCCACACCTAGAAATCCTTAAACCAAATTGGGTACCATTACTAGTTAATGCAAGTGAATGGTTGACTGATGAGATCATCACTGTTGGAGAACGCTTTTCATGTGATGACCCTTTTTAAGTATTGGTGGTTTTAGTACCGCTGTTCAAGTTGCCCTCGAGATTGATCGATTCTTTTCTTGTGCCAAAGATGCTTGTTTACCCTTTTTTTTCCTTCAAAGCCTTAGACAATAGCTTAGTGAATTCCATAATCTAAGCTTGGAGTTCTGTATTTTTACGAAATGATTACTCTTGAAACTCCGTATACATGAGCTCAAGTCATTCAATGTGGGCTTAGTGATCATTTTCCATGGCTTTTTGATGATTACAAGTTTTATGTTGATGACAAACAATAGATTCTGTGTTTCAAAGCACTTTCACTTTAGATCATTACTGAATTAGACTTTTATGATGTCTTGTAAGCATGTTTGATGAGATGACAGTGAGTATGCAATCATAATAGCAGATAACTATTAACATGAATGAATAAAGTAATAAAAGAATTAAGTTAGTCATGCCAATGCAAAAGGGATAAATAGACTATTGCTCCAAGACAGACGCCCCTAGTTGAACATTAAACCATTAGCCAATTGTCCTATAATGACGATGATTATGATGAAATGATGCATGCATCAAATAGAAAACAAAAGGGAAATGGGTTAGTGACCATAAAAATAATAAGCACAAGATCAAGGGAATAAAAGAGTAGTAATAAAAATGCATCATAAAAATTGCCTTAACAATAGGCAATATGATGCCTAGGGCTAGACATGATAATTTTGAATGCTGTGATAATAAATGGACAGCATTATAGCAGTTCGAGTTAAAAAATTACCCTTAATAAGATGTCATGAATGAGGATTAAAACTGATCGACTACGCGACGACGGTCGTTTGTCACCAAGTATGGCTAGTACATGTCAAGCCATCATTTGGATAGAATGATGGCTTGTTTAGGTTAGATATAACTATTTTAGGATGATGTAAGGCATTATAGGTGATGGCATTCGCTTGTCATCACCCACTTATTGAAAAGGGTTAGCCATCGAGCTTAATGACATGCCCTAGAAAAGATATCATGAAATAAAATGACATAGAAGGATGACAATGTCGTCCATCATCGCTTTTGTAACCATGGTCTATAAGAGTAAAAATAAGAAAAGTTTCCCTAAGTGACCTCATTTTTTGGGTTACTCTAGCAAAACTCCAGTATGGTTTGACATTGTTTGGCTTATAAGGTTCACTATATGGGTTTGACTTAATGCCTAAATTGGTATCCAAATCACTTCTCCATCTAGTAAGAATAGCTAAGGCACCACGATCCTAGGCCTATCCTGGGTTTGATGGAACATGCTCGATCTAGTGGATATATTTTCTTATACAAATGTAAAGAGGTACTCATGAGAGATATAGGCAATTTACACATCGAAAGATCTTACGATGCTTATGCAAAAGGAAACTCATGAAGGTGAATAGCTCACTTCCTCCTAATAATTGGGATAATAACCTCACCATGGAGTTTGGTAGGAATCTAATGCAAATGCATGTGCAGGATGTGTGTTGAGGAATCAAACTTTTTTGTTTTACACCTGTATTACCATACTTATTTGAATTAATATATTTAAGAATAGAGTAGTCACTGACAATCATAAGACAAAGTCACGAAAGGTAAAAAGGTTAAAAGATAAAGATAAAGATAAAAAAGGGATTATATCTAAATAATGATGGAAACCAAAAAAACTAAGAACCAAGCGAGACACAGCTAGTTGTAGGCCTAACTCTCTAAGTTTTCTCTAGTGGAGTAGCCAAGCTATCGCTATGTACCTTTTTTCACAATTTAAATAGAGCACACATAACTTGGAAAATGGATGATTATGTTGATTAGAGCCTTTAGATTATCCTTTGATCAAGATCTGAATTAGGCATAATAATATAATGGGAAGAAGACTATTGGGCTAATCACTCATCTAACTAGTCTCAAAAAGCTATTGCAGTGGCCATAAATTTGAGTCACCACCATTCATTTTGGGCTAGGTGGGAGCAGATGCCTATTAAAAATAATATTTCAAGGTATGAAACCCAAAACCTTGATTTTAAGGTCTACAAAATCTAGAGATTCATCAATTAGGTTCAAGCATTGGTTATAAGTAAGGTGAGATTAGGACCCCCATGACACTCAAAATCGGTACCTGTCAACCGCGTCTCGCTTCAACTTTAGTTTAATTGGTTCCACTTTAACATTAATTTGAAATAATACCCTTTAATGCATGAATTTTTATAAAAATTGTAGATCTGGGTTCTAAAAGAAAATTTAGATCACCTATGCACCTATGAGGTGTAGGGAACATAGGGATTTTTTATGAAAATAATTTTTGGATTAAATTTAAAAATTTTGGATATTTCATGTCAGGCATTGGAGAAATACCAATGCGAAACATTGCCTTGTAAATTTTGAAAATAATTTTTAAATATGATGCACCATGGTCATTACGAAGGAAAACATGTTAGTAAAACGAAAAATATAATAACATTGCATAAAAACAAACATACAAAAAAAAATAAAAAGGAGGGACAATCGGAATATATCTCATAATTGTCTTCGATTATTGAGGAATAACCAGAATGACAATTTTTAGATGCATTTGGATTTGATGGTAATTTGAGAGATAGAAAAGGATAAGGTTTTGATTAGTAAGCTTAGGGGTTATTTGGGAGAGAGAATTTAGATTTCAGGTGAAATTTAAAAAGTGAAGTTCGAGTATACCCTTGGGGGTTGGAGTATCTCCCATGGTGATGATTAAAACGTGTTCAAAAGAAAGTTTTGATCAAAAAACCTTTTGGGAAGTTTCGAGAAAAAGAAAATTTAGATTTTAAATGAAAAATGAGGTTGGAGTATCCCTACAGAGAGTGGGGTTGGAGTATCCCTAAAGGTACAAAATTTTATCTTTAAAAAAAGGTTTTAATTAAAAATATTAAACAAATCCAAGAGAAAGAAAATGCAAGTTTTGAATGAAAGCAAGATTGGAGTATCACCTTGGATAGTAGGGTTGAAGTATCCCTAAAAATGAAAATTTTATGTTTAAAAAGCTTTTGATTAGAAATCCTAAAAAGATTTAAGAAAGAAAAAATTTAAGTTTTGAATAAAAAGCAGGGTTGGAGTATCCCCTTAGGCGATAGGGTTAAGGTATCCCTAAAAGTAAAAATTTTGATATTAGGGAGAAAAAAATATTTTAGGGAAAAAGGTAATTTAAAAATAAAACCCAAGAATTTGAATACAATTATTATTTGTTTTAGTCTTGATCCAAGCCTAAAAGGATTGTGCTGTATTACGTGACTCCATTGGGAGTCAATTGGATACACTTTGCAATGTTTGAACATCTCGATTAAAAAGTTTCAAAAAATCATGTTAATTTTAATTCCAAAAATAAGGGATACAACCATGATATCTCTTCCTAAATTTATTTAGAGTCTATCTAAAGGCTTTAGGGAGTGAACGTGGTGTCGTTGGAAATGAAACTTGATGAGGATTAATATAAAAATATTTCAAAATTTTAAAAGACTGCTTTCTAGGTGGAATTAAGTTTCAAAGTTGGGTTTGTTTCAACACTTATAGCATATGCAAGGCAAAGTGTGTAGTGAACTTTGGAAAATTATCTTAAACTCATTTGGTATTGTTAAATCACAAACGATATCTTTCCAAAATGGGAATTTCAAAATTTTTATAGGCAAAATGTTCATAAAATTCAAAAAAATATCTGGTGGGCCAAAATGGACCAAACAGGTTCATTGGTTCCAAGGGTTCCAGATAGTGACAGTTTGAAAAATCATTACTCCCTCACCTAAAATGGTCTAGGTGCAAACGAGACATTGTTAGAAAGGTAATTCAATGCTCTTTCAAGGGAAAATATAAAAAAACTTCAAAAAAATGGTTTTCGATTCAAACATAAGTTTTTTAAATGGTGGGCATAATACTACAAAGCAAACATAAGGGAATTTTTTGGTATTTTCAGGCTTTTTTAGACTAAATTCAAGCCAAAGACATCTGAACATCCGTGATAGAAAGGAATCAGTGACATAGGCATCATGAATTCATCCCATAATCCCAGAGTAGCTTGGGAAGATGAAACAACTCTTTGACCATGCCATAAATGAGGGCATTAAGCTCTAGATCAAGGTCTAAACATTTTAAAACAAGTAAAAGGCTATTTATTTTGGCAACCAGAACTCATAACTTTATTTGACCATGAATCAAAACATAGAAAACTTTATTTATCCCCAAGATTGGATGACCAATTTAGTGAAAACATTAAATCTATGCTAGTTTCCATCTATTAAAGGTAGCATAGACTTAATTTAGGGTTTTTGAAAATTAGATTTTTGCAACAAACAAGCAAGCATTTTGACAAAAATATTATGAACAAGATATGACATGCATGAAGATGAACATAGATAATACATTCAAACAAACAAATGACATTTTACAAGGAAAAGATGGAAAAAATGCATGGAAATACATAGAAAATATACAAAAACATATTAACTTCATGAATGACATAGAGAATCTTGCTATGAAAAATGACATGAACATGTTTAAAAAAGGAAAAACATGTTAGAATTTTTAAGATGACATTTTTGTTTTATGAAACCTACCAAGATGCAAGAAAATGCATGAATATGCTTAATACATTCTAAGGTGAACATTTATGTATGAGTTGAACATGTGAATATGGATAAAACATAATGAAAAATGCATGAACAGGGACTGTTGTAAAGGTGAAAATAAAACATGGCATGTTTGACTATCCAAGCAACATCAAGGCATCAAGAGAATCATCAAAATCTTAGGACTACCACAATTAAGGCTATAATAACGTATAAAGATCTCAAGAGGGTCATGGTAATATAAAAAGGGTCACTAAGATGATGTAAATGCTGAAAAATAAGCAAATAAATAGAGCAATAGGAGGAAATATACAAAAGCTTTAACTTTAGCCTTTTTCATTGAATAGTAACTTTGGACTCACATTTTTCCTTCTTTAGATGTTGATGGTAAGAAAGTGATGAAAGGAAGGGTTTTTTAGTTATGATGTTGATAGGAGGGAGATTTAAGAGGAATGATGAATGGAAAAGAGCGTTTGAAAAGGTTTTTAAAGAGCTACCAAAATAAAAAGAGGTTTTTGGTTTTTTTATGGCTGAGAAATATTTAGAGAATGTATGAAAGTGAGAATTTTTTATAGAGAATGTGTTTATGTAGTGTGTAGCTTTTTGTGTTGTCTATGTGTGTCTCTTAGCTGAGCCAAAGTTGGCATATATAGCCATGTGAATATGAAGAGAAAAATGCAAAAAGCAAAGGTATTATAAGGTTTGGTGCTTTTACCTCATGCAGTGATGAGATACTATGCTCAGTGCCATGCAAAGTCATTGGTTTTCTTAGCAAAAATAGTGGATTAAGGCCATTTTATGCAGTTGAGCATTCAGAAAAATTAGTCTTACCTTTTAGCAACTTGCATAATATCATAAAATGTCCCTTATCATGGCTATTTTGGCCTAAAAAATTTGTTCGAATAATCACAAGTCCAAAGCCGAGGCCTAGAGGCCTATTATGGATTTTGATGATTTTTGGTGCAAAAAACATATTTAAGTCAGATTTTTGAATCAATAGTGCAAAGGCTAAAAAATGGTTTGAACTGGGTAAAAATGCCCTATGTATTAATACAAAGCATTTTGTATCGATACATAAGGCAAATTTTACACACCAATACTGATACAATGAAGTTTGTATCGATACCAAAAATAAAAAAAAATGTTCCTAGTCTCAAAATTTGGAGACCTGCATTGAGACCACAAAGGCTTGTATCAATACTCTTGCTTATGTATCAATACATTTGGCCAAAAATCATGATTTTAGCTACAATTAAGGCTTGTATCGATACAAACATGATAAGTATCAATACCATATCTGTGGCATCGATACCAAACCCTTTTATATCGTTATTACATGTGAACATTTAAATTTTTAGTGATGTGAAAGCTTAGTATCAATACCTATGCACCAATGTGACTTGCAGATACCTTAGGTTCTCTGAATACCTCACTTTGGTTGAAAATAATGAGAAATTGACCTGTGCTCACATGACTCTAAGGATACCCGGAATAATAACTTTTGATGCCTCAGATGATGGCTCAGACAAAATAAGGCATCTACAAGTATCATATACAAAAGATATGAATTAATCTTAAAATGTGTCTGACTATGAAAATTCTATACGCTTCTTGCTTTGATAATATCAAAGTATTCCTTCTAATCTCTGTTCCATTGATCTAGTCCTCCATAATTATGGCATGTCTCCTTATTATTTCATTTATATTGCTTCATAAAAAAGTATGGTAATAATACATGGATCATGATCCATGATCTATCTAACATGCTCATGTCCTGAACTGCATCCTATTACATGAGGCTTGGTTAGGTTGCCTATGGACATCTTGCTTAGGAAAATTTCTTAGGGATGTCATGCTTTTCATCATGATTATCCTTATTTAACAATCCCTAAGGTTTCAAACTATTTCACGAGCATTAATTGCCACTTGTTCCTTTTACAGTTCAAGCACCATATTAGCTATCATAACAATATGGCTAGATCAAGGTCATCTATATGAACTTGATAAGCTACCCTTATCCTAGTGGGCTTTTTGATATACCATTCTACATTAAGACAATCTTAATACTATGGGACTAGATAATGGAGTTTGGCCTATTAATTTATCCGTATCAAGTATGCTATGGAATGAAAGGTTCAAAGTCATTTTACTCGTTAATATCATATATGAATAATAAACATATATAGTGTTAATTGCATGAATAAGTAATCATTAAGTCTTAAGTCAAGTTTTAATACTTTAATGACTATTCTCATTATTTTTTCAAAATCATAGCCCTCAACCATAATATGAGAAATTTAACATTTGAACTTCTTAATGGGCTAGTACCTTTTTCATCACTATGTGACCTTGCGTTGCTTAACAAACCATGTAGAAATTAGTTAAGTAGTTAAGTTAACTTACTAGTTACATCTCTATGCAACTTCTAGATCAGCTAGATGATAGCTCTTTGGCTAGATATATCATATGGATTTTGCTTAACCACCACCTCTAAAACCATGTGGTTAAGTTATACACATTTAGACAACATAGTCTTAGCTGGACCTTGAGTGACTCAACAAATCTACCATTTTCAAAACTCAAGTATCTTGTTATGAATAATGGAAAGTGACTAATAATTTTTAGGTATGAACTCAACATTTTATGAGGGATTTTTAATTAATTAATATTTAGGCCTCATTGATTTATGTTTGATTACATGGTTTTGGAATTTATTCCATCATACATATATATCATATATATATATAAATAAAATAAATCTAACATATACAATTTACTGGATGATTATGGACTGTAAACTAAACTATTTTCCTAAGCCATTAAGAAACTAGTTGATCAACTTTCGAGGGATAACATACATATAGTTTGCAAGTTTTGATGGTGATCTCCTTGTTCTTTATCTTAGCCCCATTTTTTTACTTCTTGGAATTTACAAAATTCCTCAATTCTAGCAGATGGTATATGCTTTAAAGCCAATTGGCTCATATAAGGCATATAGATAAGTTAATAATGCAAACAATCACTTTAGTTAGTGATTCAAGATTTTCCTTTATGTTAGTGCTGTGATTGACACTCATGCAAATGCTAATTAAATGAGAAACATGAAACACAATGGCCATGCAAAGTTAGCAATGAGTTATGGCAATAAGGTATTTATGCCAAAGCCATGTTTCTAAAACATTCCTAGTCATCGTATTGTCAAGGTAGGGCATTGGCAATGCACAAAGTCTAGCATAAGCTAGGCCTCCATACATTTGATGCATACAACTCTTTGACATCATAGAAGTTAAAGTATAAAGACACTTAAGGATAACATATGGGTGCTTATTTTGTAGAAACAAGTTCATTAAACATGGCCCATATCAGAAGTCCATTTTTTATAAGTCACTTAAGTGTATGCCAGTCATGTTCATTAGTCTTTAGACTTGTGATACTAGGTCATCCTGTATAAAGAGTGCCATGCTTTGACTTTATCATGAATAGATCCATGATAGATGGATGCCTATGGAAAGATGTTTTTGGTATGGCATGAAGCATATGAAGTGAATAAGTGATCCAGAGAGGATTCACAACTCTAACTAACATTAGAGACATACTTTATTTGTTTTTGGCTTTGGTTAACTTGATAAACTTGTTGGCCAATGCATGATGAATTTAGGAGATATTATTTCTCAAAATTAATGAGTTTAACTGATAGTTGTAGGAACTAAGATGGATTGATGCATGAGTAGACAATTTACCATGCTCATGGTTTTTCCAAGATATCTGATGAAAGGATAGGACACTGAGAGGCTAGTTACTAAAAGGTTTCTCCAAGGTCATATTGACTCTTCAATATTTGGGTAGTCTAACAGGTTGCTAGATCCTGCTTTTGATCTATAAATGTAATTAATGAGGTTAATCACATTCATCCAAAATATTGAGAACCTAATGGGTCACACAAAATAAGATGATCTGTTGGATAAAAATCTGGATTTAATTAAGTATGACTTAATCAAATAAAAGGTAAAATGAGAAGGCCTTAATGGAAGAAGTTGAATTATAATTTAAGGCATAATTAGATTTATGAAATCTAATTATAGATGTCTTAATATAGCAATAAAGATAAGAATGTCTTATCAAGATAATGTCTATTTGTAGACATAGTTTTAGGGATAATATTAAATAAAGCCAAATAATTGTATTTGGAAAATTGAATAAATTATTTTATAATTATTTAATTAATTATTTAATATTATTTATATGAAATAAAAATTATTTTACTTAGGTTAGAAAATTTAATTATGAATTAAATTATCTAATATTTAAATTAAAAGATTAGGTTAAAAACCCTAATTGTCAAGTTAAGGGAGTCTAGTTGTGAACTACTCAGGTTAGGCTTTCTAGTGGGCTAGGAACTTGAAATAGCTATCCTTAGTATGTTCTTGGCCTTAAATATTTGTAAGTTACTAATAAGGCCTAATCTTGGACAAGCTAAATAAAATAGTTTTAATTGGACTCCAAGAAATACTCCAAAGTGGCACCAACATTAAAGGGTCACTTAATGGGTAAGTCTGAGCCATTAGCCAAGCCTAACTTAGCCCAAGATGTATTAATTACATTATTAAGGCTTTTCGGCTGATTATATCATCACAAAAAAAACCCTAAATCTAACCTCTTTACTTCCTTAAGGGGTTGGTGCAATCCGATAAACTTCCTTAAGAGTGTCTTAGCCTAAACATCATTTCTGAGTGATCTGAAATTGTTTCTGGTCATAACAAAGAAAATCAATTTTTTATTCTAAAGGAATCCAAAATAAAAATTAGGATTTTTGGATTCATTTACTAGGATCTGCGTAAAATATCAACTTCTTTATAAAGTTATTTTTTTGCTTCCTCTTGGCATAACAAGTGTGGGAATTGTTCTCGGATCACTTCAAATCTAAACCTACTGGCCATATATCTTTTAGTTGAAGCTTGAGAAGCCTTTTAGCTAATAGTGAATATCCATTGGACCTCATGAAGGCTCTAATAGGCATCTGTATGGATCACCATTAATGAAAAGATAATTTACTACTTGTGACCTCAGAAAGAGATCGAAGTAATCAACAATGGTGTGTTTATGCAGAGATCAATAGACTTAGAGTTACGAGTCTCTTAATCGGTATGATTTCTCTTAGATCTATGTTTTAAACTACTATCCGACCATATATATATCTCTACCTAAGACCTTGCGAAAATTTAGGTACTTCTTTATTTACTTTCCACTGCGTATGATTAATTTTGATTAAATTTTTATGCCTATATCGATATACATGAGCCCGTCATTTCCATTTCAATGGTATCACAGCCTATGGTTTGTAGATTACATATGGTCTAACATGTTGATTTCTGGTGATAATCAATATGATTGATTAATGTATTAATTTGGTAATTTTCATTCCGACAAATTTCTTAAAAAGATATTTTTAATTAATTTTTTAAATCTGGACAGTAGATAATTTTTGGCTTTAATCATGTTTTAAGTGTTTAAATAATTAATTAAAATTGTTTTAAGTAATTCAGATTAAAGTCTTAACATGTCTTAAGCTTTCCAAGTTGTTTCAATGTTATTTTGATTCATTTTTTGAATTAAAAATTAGAAAAATTGTTTCTTTTTAATTTTTAATTCTCCAGCATGTTAATCTATATTTATTATCGATATTAATTAGTTTAAAATATGTTTATTCTAATTAAATTGTTATTAGAGTCATTTATCAATATTTTGGTATTGATTGTTGCTAGGATGACACTGTTTCAATGTTTTGATGGTGCTAAAATTTTCAACAATTGTTATTGTGACTTTTTCCTTGTTTGTCCTCCTGAAAGTGTCATGAATTGATCATAATACTTGCTGGAAAATTATGTTAAAATCGAAGTTGTAAACATTTCAATTTCGACCGATATCGAGTACATTAGATGCATTTGATTTATGCAGCACTTCATCTTCACTCTTAGTACCTTGGTGCAGCATCATGGCAACATGATTTTCTACAAATTTGCTGTATTTTTGAGGTTTAGTGGGAGGAATATGATAAAATTTGAGTTGGAGTAGGATAACTTAAATAGGAGGCATGATGGGAACTAATTCTTAGTAAAACTAGGAAACCTAATAGGCCACTTTTTCCTATTAGGAGTAGGATTCATGCAACTTGAATTTTCTTGAAATTTTAATTTTGATATGATCAGATCAAGATAATCTAAAAATTAATTAAAAATAAAATATTTGTTAAATGTTAGAAAAGGTTGGCTTAATCACCTCCTTGAGAGGTTAAATTCCATTAAGATTCTTAATATTAATCAAACACCTAATTATCTAATTATATTAATTTTCTTAAATTGTTTAAGATATGAATTGGATAATATAAATGGAACTAAATTCAATTAAATTATTTAATTAAAAATATATTTAATTTAAATGGTTAATCCTAATTCGACTAGGATTTGTTCTATTTTGATTAGAATAAATGTTAGTCATGAAAGAAAATTGTTTTCTTAATTCAATTAAATATTGATCAATTACTAAGACTTCAAAAAATTTGGAAAACAAATTTCCTGAATGGTTTAGGAAATATTACATGTTAAATAGTTGGTCTAAATTAAGACGAAGTTATCTAAAAGTTAGATAATGTCCTAATTAAGGCAAACAACTTAAAAGTTAGCTAATGTTCAATTTAATGTCTTAAAATATATTTTGTTAAAATGAGTTTCCTAAAATGGATGGTTTGTCAAAATTAAGATAAAGTTATCTAAAAGTTTGATAATGTCCTAGTTCAGACAAACAACCTAAAAGTTAGGTGATGTTCAATTGAAGGTAATCTTCCTAAAAGTTAAGAATTTAATTAAAAAAATTTTAATTAAAAAACTGAAATTACAAAATAATTGATAAATCATCTAAAGTTGTTTTATGAGGTTTATGCAAATGACACACAAGATCACTAAGTGATATTAGCTATGCTTTTTTTTCATGCTTATAATATTATTAAATTAGCATAAGGATGATTATAGACTAGACCTTAGTATCCCTAGGTTATGGATGGTTAATTTTTTCTTTAGGTATGTATTTTATAAATAGGGCATGGAAACCTTGCTTTTCTTTTAATTTTGGGCTATAAATTCATTTCTGAATGTAACTTGAAGTTTCTTACAGAGATATGTAACTGTTACATAGGACTTATAGATTTAGATATAGGTTAAGATTAAAATTTATGTAAATCCAAGGTGTAAAGAAGATGGCACTAAGAAAAAAGAACCAAGGAGATCATCATTAAGACTTACGAAGACCTAGTATGATATCCCTAAGAATTTTACCAACTAGTTTCCTAATGGCTCAAGGAAACTAGATAGATAAAGTCCATAATCATCATAGTAGATTGGATGTGTTAGATTTATTTTTGAATTTATATATATGTGATATTTGATTGAATAAATGCTTAGCTTGCTTATGAAAGAAAGCAATGAGACCTAAGATAAATGATTAAAAATCCCTCTCAAAATATTATGTCCATGCCTAAGCATGATTAGTTACCTTCCATTATTTATAACAAGATACTCGCGTTCTGATTGTAGGTGATTTGTTGAGTCATTTAAGGTCCCTTTCACCTAAACTGCTTGAGTTATGAATAATGAGTGTCACCATGTACCCATTTTTTTCTCTTTGGACAATCCGAAGCTGGCACGTATGACTTAAAAGGTATATATGGTGGTGTGTTTAAGCCTTTGGGTTATCCCTTGATCGAGATTTAAATTACGCATAGTAATATGAAGAGGAGAAAGACATCCAGATGAATCCCCCATCTAACTAGTCTTGTAAGGTTACCGTGAAGTAATTATAAATTTGGAGTCACCACCAATTATTTTGGGCTAGGCATAACTAGATGCCTATCAAAAACAATATTCCAAAATTCAAAATGTTGATTTCAAGGTCCAAAAGGTCTAGAGATTCGTTGGTTGGGTTCAAGAGTTGGTTACATGCGGGGAAAGGTTAGCATCCTTAAGACACCGAAAATCGATACCCACTAATATCTTGCTTTGTTTTGGTCTAATCAGTTCCATTTAGTCATTACTTAGATATAATCCCCTTTAATGCATGAACTTCTATGGAAATTGTAAATCTGGTTTATGATAGAAAATTTTGTGCCACTTATAAGCCGTGGAGGAATGAGGAGCATAGGGATTTTTGATGAAAAAATTTTAAATTAAATGTTGAAAATTCAAATGTTCCTTATTAGGTGCTTGAGAGATATTGATATAGAATATTGCCTTGCAAATTTTTTTTAAATAATTTTTAAATATGAATGCATGATGGTCACTACAAAGAAAGGAAACATGTTAGATGAAAAAAGGAAATAATAATGTCACAAAAAAAAAATCACACACAAAAGAATGTAAAAAGGAGGTGCTATTGGAATGTATCACATAATTGCCTTCGATTGTTGAAGAATGACTGAAATGACAATTTGGAATTGTATTTCGATTTAGTGCTAGTTTGAGGGATAAAAAAATTTTTTAATCAAAATAATTCAAGATATTCGAAAGAGAGAAAATTTTTAGATTTTAAGGTAAAAGCAGGGTTAGAGTACCCCTTTGGAGAGGCGGGGTTGAAGTATTCCTTAAGAATGAAAATTTTTTATGATTTTAGAGAATAATTAGGAACTTCCAATAAATTCAGGAGCAAAAATTCAAGTTTTTTTAGTGTCAAAATGAGGTTGGAGTCTCCCTTTGGATTGGTGGCATTAGGTTATCCCCATGAATGAAAATTTTTGATAATTTAAAATAATAAAAAATCTTGAATAAATTCAATAGAGAAAATTCCAATTGTTTAGTGGAGAATGGTGTTGGAGTATCCTATAGGAAACATAGGGTTAAAGTATCCTCAAGAATAAAAATTTTTGATGATTTAAAAGAAAAAGGATATTTATTTTATTTTATTTATTTTCTGAAAGGTATTTTGAAGATAGGAAATCAAGGATTTGAATAAAATATATTTTGTCTTAAGCCTTGGTCTGAGACGAAAGGGCTTGTGTTATAGGAGACCCAATCGGATGCATGTCGAGAAGTGTGAACATCTTGATGATGGCAATTTGGGAGAGAGGTTAATTTTAGTTCTTGAAAAAATAGGAGACAGCATCATGTCATCTCTCTTTCTAAACCCAAAGGCTTTAGGGGTAAGCAAAATGTCATTGGAAAGGTAACACAATAAAGATTAATTTAAAAAATTTTCAAAAATCCTAGAAAATCACTTTGTAGGCATAATTAATTTTTAAAGTTAGGCATATTTCAACACTAACAGTGTGTACATGGGAAAGGGTATGATGGACTTTGAAAAATCATTTTGGACTCATCTAAAATCATTAAATCGTAAACAATACCTTTCTAAAAAGGGAAATTTGCAACTTTCTGGGCAATAATTTAGATAATATAGAAAAATCATTTGATGCCCCTAAATGGCCCAAACAAAATTTAATACATTTGTTCCAGGGGTTACGGGCAAGAAGGTTAAAAAATCATAGTTTCTTCATCCAGGATGATTTGAGAGCAAACGAGACACCTTTAGAATAAAATTTGATGCCCTTTAAAGGAAAAATATCAGTAAATTCTAGAGAAAATTATTTACGGTTTGAAAATAATTTTTCAAATCCAAACTATGGTGCTACTAGAGTGAAAACAAGGATTATTTGATTTTTTGGGTTTTTTGGGGGTCAAACTCAAGTCACGGGTGTCTGAATGTTTATGGCACAGAGAGAAAAGTGACATAAGCATCATGAGCTTATTTCATAATCTCGAAGTAGTTTGGGATGATAAAACAGCTCGTTGACCATGCCACAGATAAAGGTGTTAAGCTTAAGATCAAGGCTTATTATTTCTTTTATCAACTACAAGGGTTATTTTTGTTTGAAAAACATAAACTTGTTTCACCATGAATCCAAACCTAAAATGATTGATTTATCTCTAAGATTGGAAGGCCAATTTTGTGAAAACATTAAATCAATTACTAGTCTATATTTTCTTTTTGAAATCAAATTTTTGTTACAAACAAGGAAACACTTGTGACAAAAAATATTATGAACATAATGCAATATATATAATGATGAACATGAACAACACATTCAAACAAGCAGGATATGACATTTTGACATAGAAAAGATTACAAAAATGTAAGAAGATGACAAACAAGATACATGGAGATGACATCAAAAATCATGTTATAGAAGGTGATATGATCATATTTGAGTGAAGAATAACATGCTAGAATTTTCAAGACAACAATTTTATGCCATGAAACCCATCAAAATGTAAGGGAATACATGAATATGTATGTTAGCATGAAGATTCAAATTACCTTTTATTTAATTAAATCACAATTAAATCTCGAATCTAATTCAACAAATCTACCTTATTGTGTGTGACCCATTAGGTTCCCAACACGTTGGCAATGAATACAATTAATTTTATCCATAGATCAAAAGCAAGATTTAGCAACATGTCATGAACACCCAAATGTTGAAAAGTTAATGTGACCTTGTCAAAACCTTTCAGTAACTAGCCTATTAGTGTAGTAAGGTCCTTTCACCATATATCCTAGATTTAGCATGTTCATGGTTCAATGTCTACTTATGCTTCAATCTAGGTCAGATCTTACAACTTATGGTTAATGTTCATGAATCTACAAAGAATGAATTCCTAATAATTCACTATACTTTAGCCAAAGACTTTAATCCAGTAAACTATAGTCAAGATCATTTGGGATATATCTCTAGTTGTCACTAGGAGTGGTGAATCATCTTTAGATTACTCATCCATCTACCATATGATTGATGCTATACCTAAACCATCCTACCATAAGCATCCATATATTATGGAACTGTTCATGATAGAATTAAAGTATAAAACTCCTCATATAAGATAACCCAGTATCATAAGTCTAAAGACTATTATACATGACTAGCACATAAGAACATGTTCCATAGAAACTTGTATGACTTATACCAAATAAAGTTCTCATTTAGGACATGTTTAATGAACTTGTTTCCATAAAACAACCATCTCCATGCCATCTTTAGTATCTTACATACTTTAACTTATGAGATCAGTTGTTTACTTTTTCTAAGTAAGAAGGCATAATATAAGTTGGTATCTGAGCATTGCCAATGCCTCATCTTGACAATACAATGATCAAGAATGCTTTTAAAGAACTAGGTTTTGATACAAAAGAGTCTTATAATTGCAACTCATTACAATTTCTATTCAAGGCCTTTTAAAGTTCCATGGGCTTCATCCAATTACTATTTGCATTAGTGTTAATCATGCCACTAAAATGAGGGAAACAATTTTTACTATAACTATTAACATGTATGCAGTTAATTAACTATGTATCCCATGTCCCAATCCAATTGGTTTAAAGGCATACACTAATAATGTAGCTAACTTCACATGGTGATCACATGCATTCCATGCATAAATATAAATAAAACAACATTTAAAATATTTATCAAAGCATCTATAAGAATCGACCATGTCAGTTAAAGCATTTTTAACCAAGTTCCTAACTTTTAGGAAATTTGTCTTAAAATAGACATTACCAAACTTTTAGGTGACTTGTCTCTGTTAGGACAAATTTCTTTAATTTCATGCTTATTAGGTTTCCAAAATTGACATTTTAAGAGTCAAAATTATGATAACTTATTTTAATAAACAATTTAAGAAAAATAGTTTCCAAATTTTAATCATTTTATAAACATTTATATTTTAGGAAACTATCTTGTCTTAAAACATTTTAGTTTGCAAAGCCAATCCTAAATTTTAGGAATCTAATCAATTACATAACTCTTATCTATTGCAACTAGAATTCATCCAAAAAAATTAGGAATTAGATTCCTAATTTTTTGGAATTTCACTCCCACTAGAAAACTAGTTCCAACAGAAGTTAGGCTCTAATGCTTAGTGTCCTAGATGTAGGTGATCTTTTTGGCCAGGAGAATGGCCTTAAGCTACCACTATTGGAGGGTGCTTAGGGGTTATTTTTAATTTATGGAAAATTCAATACGTGGTGCCAAAGATCAATCCATAATAGTAATTGAAACAGCAACAATTTACCATTCATAAGCACAGCTTTGAGTAAACTGAGTGAGGCAACATTTATCATAAATTTCAACAAACAAAGTCAATTGGTAAATCAAATCACATTTAGTTCACTTGCTGTCCTAAGATGTAGCAAATCCATTAAATGTTTCCATAAAGATTACATGGCGCGTTAGGCATAAAAACTCCTTCAAGTTTACTAGAAAAATTCTAGCTTTGAGATTTTTGCTCACTAAGCTCAAGATTAGTTTTCTTTATGTCAAAACAAGTGTAAATCAATTGAAATTCCTTTTTATAAATATTTTATGATAAAACCAGAATATAACATTTTATAAAATCAATTTTTTACCTCAAAGAAAATGATGGAAAAAATCAAGCTTTGAATCATATGCATCGTAGGCTAAACAATAATGGTTTTTAATGTCTTAATGTGTATTCAATTCAAATTAATTGAAAACAATTTTTATCAAGTATTAAACCTTTTAATCTTGATTAATACACATCTTAAGAATGCTGTCTAGAATTAAGAAAATTTATAAAAATTATTTTACGAAGGTTTTGGCCCAAAACTTATAAATTAATGCATGTAACATCAAGATGCCAATCACCATGAATTAGCCTATACTTGCAACACCTAATCCGTAACCTATTGATCTAATACCAGTTGAAGGAATCATAACTTTGTTAAATTTGACCTTATTCATATATTAAATTTCAAAAACATTTAAAACAAAATAAAATAAGCAATATAAAACATGAACATAGAAACAGCCAGACTTCTCTGTGGATCTTTAGGGGGACTTACATGTATTAAACTATAATTTTTTAAACTAAAACACCCATATGATTAGAGATTCCTTGACTCTTAAATATTGTAGTCTAAGTTAAAATAATTCTAAAAGATCAATATTGGGTGGCGGGTGAGGCTCATTGAGACCATGAGTAGTACATGCATCTTGCCTTTAATGGTGCTCCATGCAGATGGTAGTTCCAACTTTTTTTCGGCCTTATGGTTCTTCAGTGCTAACCCAAAGGCCTATTAGGCCTTAACCAAAAGGTAGAAAGGTAGTTGCTTTCAATTTCACCCAACCAAGAACAATTTAAGAACACTATTACATTTTTTATCTAGTTCAACCTCTTCTTACTTTTTCCTCTTGTCTTGAAAATCTTGAGGCAAAACTTTCTTAACTATTGTATATAACTTAAATCATAATTTAACTTAAATCCTTAATAATGTTTCTTGTTTTAAACATTTATTTATTAAGACTTAAGTATTCTACCCTTAAACCTATGCCTCTTTCATTTTACTTCCTCTACATGAACAAATTAAATTAGAACCACATGCTTGCCTTTGTTGTTTACTCAGTTATAGGATCCAAAAGTAGGGTTATTGTTGTGAGGATCCTATTTTAAACAAACTGTGTACTTTTTAGCATGTCAGTTTTTAGGAGGACACTATTTTTCTTCCTTATCAATCCTTCACTATTCTTTTCCCACTACTTCTCACTTCTATTATGAGCTATCTATTGAGTCATTTCTTGATTATGATAATGTTACACCTAATGGACTTAATCAAGCTCTTTTCTTTCATTTGTCCCTATAGAATCTAATATGATTGTTGATAATATACGTACTTACATTCTTCATTATTCTACTGGGGTAAGATAAACACTTTATCATCTTAGTGATTGCAATTGTTTTTCTTTTATAATAAATTTGGATAAGCCCCAATCTTACTATTAGGCTAGTATTGGTTCTCATTGGAAATAAGCTTTGGGTAATTAACTTTAGGCTCTTAAAAAAAAAACTCACTTGGGATCTAGTTGATCTCTTTCCTTGCAAGACTATTTTTAGTTGTAAAGAAGTTTATAAAATTAAAAACAACTCATATGGATACGTTGAACACTATAAAACTCACTTAAATCAAAGGTTATACTCAAGAGTATAAGATAGATTGTGAGGAAACCTTTTCTCTTCAGGCTTGAATAAAATCTATAGATAGCCATTGTAGCTATTTAATATTGAAACTCTCAAGTGACTATCAAAAATATTTTCTTGAATGGTTTACAGAAAGAATGCTTGTATTTTCTAAAGTATATTTTGTACAAGAAAATGTCTTTTTTATAATATATAGATAAAAAGCACAAATGTAGATGATCTTTTGAACTAATGAACATGGTCATTATTATTTATTATACTTCAAACTATCATTATAAATAATTTTCTTTATTAATAATATTTATCTAATTTATAATTGAGAAGTTTAATTTCATTAAAACACTTTTGTTACATGGATTAATTTGATAATGAATAAAAACAAATTAAAAGTTTATATGGAATTGTTTTATCTTAAAAATGCTTTTAACGAAAGCACAAATGTAGAGAATTTTTTGAACTCAAAAAAATATTCATTATTGCTCAATATATTTTTAAATTGCCATTATGAAAATTGTTGTTATTATTAATTATATCCGTCTATTTTATAAGTAAGAAGTTTAACTTCATTAAAATACTTTCATTAAAAGAATTAATTTGATAATAAATAAAAAAGAATTAAAAGTCTATATGAAATTGTTTTATTTTAAAATATTTCACTAATCTTAAAAATTGGTTCAATTTATTTCATGTAAATAAATAGAATGAAAAAGTACATTGAATTTTTTTATCCTTCGTAATTAGTATTGCATTAATATTTGAAAATAATAAAATTTATAATAATTTAATATAATTTACACATATTAAACTTTGCATATTAATTCAAATTTTAGTTCATGTATGCTTTATTAGTTTTAATTATTTCTAAAATATACAATTACAAAAATCTACAAATTCACTGAAAATAATAATTATAATATTAGAATTCAAATATTAACTGAATTCCTAATATCCGAATCTAAAAAAACTAAAATAAATAACTACAAATATCCGAATCTGCACCATCTGTTATTATTCTATGGTTTTCTATGTCTGCGATCTTAAGTTAAAGTTCCATTGTTAATTTTTTATTTGATTAATTGATTTTTTATAGATAATACTTAAATATTAAAGTAATTTCTTTTGTATTCTTAAATGAAAAGATCATATATATATATATATATAGAGAGAGAGAGAGAGAGAGCATTTGATGAATAGACCTGACATATGATGACTGTCGCACAAAGTGGGAATAATGAGATAAGATCTGAAACTGCTCCACTAAACACCAAATCTGATTCCAAATTAAGATATATGTTAAAGCAAACAAAAAGAAAGAAAGAATTAGTGTTGTCTTTGTTTTTCGCATTTAATTAATGTTTTTCATTCAACAAGTGCGGTCATTCTTATTCTTGAAAATGCCCGTAACATTATTATAATATGATGACTACCAACTAAACAATCTTATCTCAAACACACCCTTTTTTTGTTCCATTAATGCTCACCTACAAGCATCAATATCACCCACCTAACAACCTTTTTTTTCTTCTTTCTGAATAAATAATTTCATTCATTTATGATCTTTTCATTTAACTTCAAGCGGTTTTCAGAAAAAAAGCATTAAATCTATTTACGTATTTAATTTTATTTAATCAATTTTAATTTTAAAACATCAAAAGATCACTCATCTAAAAAATATAACTTAAAAAAAAAAGTAATGATACAAAAATAAACCAATATCTTTCAAATAAAATAAAAAGGACACAAACCCTCGTCTTATTTGTGAATGCAAAATTTCCTTTTTGATTGTCAACGAAAAGTAAACAATTATACCCGTTTTCATTTTGTCTTTTTATTTTCTTTTAATTTCTTGTTAAAATTAAAACTTCTTTTTATGAATTTAACTTATCAATAAAAAATTAAACTGAAAATCTAAACTTTCTAATAAAAAAAGGAAAAAAATTGTAAAAACTCCTAGGTTAATCCTTTTTTTCTCTTTAATCGATACTAAATCCATTCGTGGAAAATTCTCTAGTTCACATACTCTTGCAAAAATCAAGTGAATAATTATACGTGAACTATTTCATTGCTCTCGTAAATGCAAACTCAAAATGCTTATGGAACCCATAATATTTATTTTAAAATTGTCCACATTCAAATCAAAATCTTGGGATAATATTAAGTAATCGAAGTTTAGAGTCATGGATGCATAAAGAAATTAATGAATGAAAAACAAAACTAAATGAAGTTCTCTTTGGTATTCTTGTACTTCTCATTTAAAAAGAAAAGTTCCGCTTGGAAAGAATGCCGTGTGCAAGATTTCCATAGTGTTTGTCATCAACATTCCTCCAAGAGTGAAATGAAAATGATTATGGTGCATTTTTCCATAATCTTTAACGCAGTAGTGTATGTGTTTATTTGTCACATCCAAAATCCAAAGATTTAAGACATAACAATGCCGGATATTTACGAGACGAATCTCACAAGCATGCTAGACACCTTAAATCTGACTAAACTGAAGCTTATAACTCATAAAGTTTTCAAAATTATAGTTTACAAAATCAATAAGCTCCCAAATATTTAATGATACATGTTAATCAAAAAAAGTAAAAATGTTTGATATCTGATAAATCTATGAAATAGAGTTATTTAGTCTTATTATGTACATTAAATTAGCTAAGTCTTAGATATTTTTGTTTAGATTTTATTTATTTTTAGTAGTTTTTAATTTAGATTATTTATTTTCCTAATATTTTAATTACTTAATTATTTAAATGATTGCAATATTTATGTAGGTCAAATCCTAAAGGAGTTTCTAAAAGTGCAATGACTTAATGAAGAAGGAAAGTGAACTCAGTTAAGCAAGGTGGCTTCAATTTGGCAATTTTCAAAAATAATCTATTCAAGCTACTTGCTGACCAAGTTTCTTCCCTCCAAGATTTTGCCTATATATGGGACTCTTAGAATTAGACTTAAGGATATCCCAGATACTCTATAATTTTATTTTTCATTGGTTTTCTGAAAAGGAGGAAAGCCATCAAGATTTTGCAATACTAAAAGGATTAGAAAAGCTTGAAGATAAAGACTTGACAATTCTTAGTTTTCTTTTTTCCCTTAATCTTTTTATCTTTATTATAATTTTTATGATGGTGAAACTCTAGTGTTTGTGTTTTATTTAATCATATGAGCCAATTTTTTTTCTAAGGTTACAGTGGAACTCAATTTGAAGTTTGGATTATTTTATTCTCTTTTTTTATTTAATAATATTTTAGTTGTTTTTTCATTCTTATTCGTATTACTTTTAGTTGATTGGTCACTAATTAGATTGATTTGGTAACTTTAATGAACTTGGGAAAGGGAATTTTATGTTTAGACCTAGATTGAATGACATATGTTTCATATTCATTTATTAGGATGAATTAATCGCATGTTAGAGAGGAATATACAAACATGTCATATGTAACCAAATTAGAGTCAAGCTTAAGGAGTTTTTTTTTTAATTCAATCTGCATAGGAATATAGTAAATTGGTTAGGAGAAATATTTTTATAAGACCATCGGAATATACTTATAAATAAATTAGAACTCTAAGTTAACAACTCATTATCATTAGTCAAGTTAAGAGAGCAAAATAGGTTCAAATAAAGTGTTAAGGAAAATTGTAAACTTAGGTTGCTGTAATTGATTAAGTAAACCATATTTAATTTCTTTGTTTTGTTAATTAGTTAATTTTTGTTTAATTTTAATTTTAATTTAATTTTATAATCTTTTAATTATCTGTTTGGATAAGATTAAATTATTTTAATGTCAGTACTTAGTGAATTTTAACATAATTCCTTGTGGGAATAGTACTTTACTTCATCTCTATATTACTTGTTTTATGTACGTGTACTCGCATGGTAAAAATTTGATAAGAAGTTTTTGGCACCATTGCCAAGGTATTCTTTTACTAATTTTTCCTAATATTTATACCATGCAATTCTAATATTAATTCAAACTTTCTTTTTATTTTTAAAACTACTTTTGGTCATTGTATGCGAAGAGTGAGAAATTTGGAACTTGTCCTTTTTGATTCAGAACCTAAAAGAACTTTCATTAATGTCGAAGGGAGAATTTACAAGCCTCAACTCAAACTAATACAATGGCTGAAAATGAAGATACAAAATGTCTATGGAAGTTTGTCGTCCCTCTTATGCAAAGCATTCATTCAAATATCCAAAGGCCTGCCATTCAAGCTAATAACTTTGAGATAAAGGCAGCCATCATATAGATGATCTAGACATTAGTTTAATTTGGTAGTTTACCAAATGAAGATCCTAACATCATGTTGTGAACTTTTTAGAGATATACAACACTTTTAAGCATAACAGGGTTTTGGATGATGTCGTCAGATTGAGAATCTTCCCTTTTTAACTTTTAGATAAGGTAAAGGGTTGGTTAATTTCACTTTCAATTGGCTTTATCACTACTTAGGATGACTTGGCACAAAAGTTTCTTGCCAAATATTTTCCTTAAGCCAAGACAACAAAGTTGAGGAATGACATCAGTTACTTTACACATTATGATTTAGATTCATTTTACGAAACTTGGGAAGGAATTAACGAATTACTTTGAAGATGTCCTCGTCATGGTCTTCCTAAATGGCTTCAGATACAAACGATTTAAAATAAAATGATGGGCCAAATAAAAACCATTATTGATGCTACAGCAAGGGAAGCATTTTTAGGAAATCACCTGATGAAGCTCATGAGTTACTTAAAGAGATTCTTTCCAATAATGATCAATGGTTTACTAAAAGAAGCTTACCAAGAAAAGTTGCAGGTATCCATGAAACTGATGCCATTACTTCATTTCATGCACAAGTTATGACTATTACAAGAAAACTAGATGCTATGAATGCACATTTAGTTTCAAGATATTTAGTGGTTTGTAAAGTATGTGGTGATGGAAATATGCTGGATCAGTTAACTATATCAAAAATTATAGTAGGTAGTAAGATGACCCTTATTCCAATAGTTATAATCCAAGTTGGTACAATCATCCAAACTTTTCTTCGAATAACAACCAATAGCCTTCTTCTACATGTAAGCAAGCTTTCCCCCTTAGGTTTCCACAATAATTTAGAGTGCCTGACTAAACCCAAGTTTCAGTTTAAAAACAGAAGCGATCACTAGAAGACATGTTTATGTAATTTATAGAAGTTCAAATAACATTTATGAAGAATATGAAAACACAACTAGGACAACTTGCTAGTGCCATTAGTAGCCATCCTATGGATACTCTTTCAATTAATGCTGAGCCTAACCTGAGAACAAAAGGGAAAGAGCAATGCAATGCCATCACATTTAAGAAAAGAAAAGAGGTTAAAGGAAATAACAAAAAGTAAGATGAATCAACAAATCGAGAAAGAAGATGTAGGTAAAAAGCAAAAAGAGCGAGGGCAAGAAAAGCCACCTCTAGGTTACCCACCACCACCCCTTATTCAATGTTTTCAAAAGTAAAAGCATGATAATAAATTAAGAAGTTTCTCTTGGTATTTAAAAAGGTCCACATTAATATACCTTTGGCTGAAGCTTTAGAACAAATGCCAAAATATATCAAGTTCATGAAAGAAATCTTCTTAAAGAAAAGGAAATTAGGTGAATTTAAGAGAGTTACACTTATAAAAAAGTTTAGTGCCATCCTTCAAAAGAAATTGCCACCAAAGCCCAAGGATCGAGGAAGCTTCACATTCCATGCACTATAGGTAACAAATTCTTTGGTAGAGCTTTATGTGATTAGGGATCCAGTATAAATTTAATGCCTATTTCTGTCTATCAAAAACTCAGTTTGAAGGAGGGAAAACCCATTGTAGTTATGTTATAATTAACCAATAGATTATACACGCATCCAAAAGGCATTTTGGAGAATATGCTTATAAGGTTGATTTATTCATCTTTCTGGCTGACTTCATTGTATTTGACATGGAGGAAGATTGTGAAATTCCAATCATTCATGGGGAGACCATTTTTAGCTACTAGTAGAACTCTCATCGATGTCAAAAAAAGAGAACTTACCATAAGAGTTCAAGAACAAAATGTAACTTTTAAAGTTTTTAAAGCTAATTATTATTCTAATGATTTTGAGGAATGTTTGGTAGTTAATTTGGTGAATGATTTGCCTAAAAGTTCAAGAGTTGTCTCAAAATTTTCTAAAAGAGTTTTGAGAAGAACAAGTATAAAGGACAACTTTAAGCCAACTAAGATGATGAATGAAAGTGCAAATAATCAACTCAAAGCAAAGGGACAGAAACTCATGCAATGTTGGGAAGGCGAATTTGGTCAAAAAAGACATCAATCAGCTTAGCCAACCTAAAATAACAATGGAGAGTCAAGCTAAAGACTATAAATCAAGTGTTTCTTAGAAGGAAACCAAGCTTCTAAAATTTTTTTTAATTTTTAAATTTTTTATAGTTTTTTTCATAATTAAGATTTTTTTATTTTTCCTTTTATAGGTTATTCAAAAAAAAATGGCTGCCATAAATAGCGCCAAAACATGTCGCAAAAAAAAAAAAGAAACTTGGCATTGCAACACGAAACAAGGTGTTGTAGCACTAGTTTATTTCATAGCCCAACATTGCAGCACCAGAGTAGGGGACTGTAGTGCCATAGCAAACCACAAAAATATGTAAAGCACTTCCCTGCAAGGGTACTACAGTGCACCAATACTTTGAAGGTCAGCATTATAGCGTCAAGCGTTCTTTCCCCTATTTTACATTTTTTAAGTTTTTTTAACCCCCGATTTTATCATTCTTTATATTTTAATTTTTTATTTTCAACCTTGAAATAAAATTTATTATTATACTTTTAATATTTTTAGTTTTAAAAAGTTTGTTTTATTTTTTATATGATCCCACCAATTTTGGCAAACATCATGAGTTCGAAGAGGATAATTAAAGATTTTCCTAAGATTCTTTCCTCAAGAAAGAGGAGTTTCTTGTTCTTTCTTTTTTATTTATAAACATTAAGGATAATGTTTGCTTTAAGTTTGGGGGTGCGGTTATTATTTTGCTCATGCCAAATAGTCTCCGTTAAATTGCTTTTGCATAACTTTATTAGAGTCTATTATGTCTAAATGTTTAAGTTGCCTAGATTGATATGTTTGTACATATGATGATATCTTTAACCAAGATAAAAATTTAGTTATTGATTTATCTTCATTCTTGGGAAAAATATAACCATGATCTGATTTATGATTAGATTCTTTTATTTTTCTCATTGTTAGGATGCAATTTTTGAATTTTTAAGCTACTAATCTTTTGCATTGATTTGTTTTGCTTATTTAAAGACTATTTATGTTGACGTAAATTGTAATATTTCTAGAAGCCTAGAATTTGTTTAATTCTCTCTTGAGGCAAAATCCTAGATAGCACTAAGTTAGGTAGGTGATTTAGGTCATCTTTGGATCGTTTGAGCTTTGTTAGGCCTACCTTTATATCTATTTATTCTTGGTTTACCCTATTTGAGACTAATTTATGTATACCATTTTTTTTATGGCCATATATATTTTAACTTAGCCTAATAAGAAAAATCATGCTTAATAAGAAAAATCATGATCAACCTTCACTACATAGGCATAAGTATAAAATTATTTTAGAAAATATTATGAGTAATGCTTGAATTATGTTGTATTGGTAAAGCATAAAAAATGAAAAAAATGAAAAAACTAAAAAAAGGGGAAAAAAATACAAATGTATGTAAATAAATAAAATGGCATAAAAAATGTTATGAAAGAAAAGGGTTTGTGCTTTAAACTTGTTCTAAAAAGCTCAGCAAAAGACCTGGAACAATGAAAAGTATCTATAGGTGAAGTAAGCTAAAATGTATCCTTTATCCCACCTTTACCCTAGCCTAACATTACAAGCTTTATAAAGTTCTACATGATCTTTGATGAACTGTTAGCTTACATTATTGGAGAGAAATGAAAAACAAACAAATGAGAATCTATTATTTATTCATAGTTTGCATTGGCATAAATTTATGTGGATTGCATGCAATGATTTGTAAAGAGATCATATTTACACTCACACTGAGAATCCATTTGAAGCACTGGGATTTATGATTGAATCGAAGCATGAATTTGATTTATGTTTGTATCTACCTCGAGTCGAGATATTTAGATGACTGTTGAGTAAAATTAAAGCAATCATCATTTGAATACATTCATCTTAATTCGTGTTTCGTTATTTTGTTTCCTTTATTGGTTTTTCATTTTTTTTGTTTTGTTTTTTGTTTTTGCACAGGGATTAGCAAAATCTTAAGTTCAGAGGTGTGATAACTCTATAAAATAGAGTTATTTAGTCTCATTATGTGTATTAGATAAACTAAGTCATATAGATTTTTATTTAAATTTTATTTATTTTTAATAGTTTTAATTAAGAATTATTTACTTTCCTAATATTTTAATTAGTTAATTATTTAAATGCTTTTCATATTTACATAGGTCAAATCTAGAAGGAGTTTCCAAAAGTGCAACAACTTAATGAAGAAGGAAAATGAACGCAGTTAAGCAAGATGGTTTTAATTTGTCAATTTCCATGAAGTTTCTTCCCTATATATAAGACTCTTTGAATTAGACTTAGGGATATCCTAGATAGTCATTAGTTTTATTTTTCTTTGTTCTTCTGATGAAAAGAGAAGCCACCAAGATTCTACAATAAGAGAAAGATTTGAGAAGCTTGAAGATGAAGACTTGACAATTCTCAGTTTTCTCTTTCCCTTAGTCTTTTTATCTTTATTATAATTTGTTGATGGTGAAACTCTAATGTTTTATGTTTTATTTAATCAATGTGAGATAAATTTATTTTTCTAGGGTTACAATGGAACTTATGTTCATTTATTAGGATGAATTGATTTGCATATTAAATAGAAATATATAAGCATGCCATATGTAACCAAATTAGACTCTAAGCTTAATGAGTTTCTTCCAATTCAATATGCATAGAATGTAGTAAATTGGTTAAGAGAAACATTTTTATAAGAGAATTGAAGATACTTATAAATAAATTAGAACTCAAGTTAACAGCTCATTATCATTAGTCAAGTTAAGATAGTAAAACAAAATAAAATGAAGTGTTGAGGAACTTGTAATCCTAGGCTATTGTCATTGATTAAGTAAACTTTATTTAATTTCTTTGTTCAATTATTTAGTTATTTTTAGTTTAATTTTGATTTTATTTTATAGTATTTTAATTAAATATTTGGATTAGATTAAATTGTTTTAATTTTAGTTCTTAGCGAATTTTAGTACAATTCCTTGTGGAAATAGTACTCTACTTCACTCTAAATTACTTGTTTATGATATTGCATTTGCATGGTGGAAATTCGATAACAATATCTAATAAACCAATTAAATATGATATCAACTTGCTTATTCTTATACTTAAGGTATCTTAAAACTAAAAGTGATGCTAAACTTGCAAATAAGGCTCTGGTCAAAAACTAAACTCTAAATATGCATGTTTTGATATATAAAAAAGTAAGGAAAATTAAAGTATTGACTATAAATACTTAGCAAGTAATCAACATATCTCAGCTGGATTAAGCATGTTGTAAAACTTTTAGGCCAAAATTGTGAACAATAATAATTCAAAATAAAATTGGGTAATCTATTACTAAGAAAATATATTAATTTCAAAGTCAGATTATCGAATAACACAGCTAATCATATTATTTCAAAATCATATTTTCATTACTCTGGTAATATACAAAGACCACATTTAAAAAAAATCCCACAACTAACCTAGTAGTAGTGGGCTACAAGCCATTAGAATTAACCATTGGTTGCACAAATTGAAGATCACAAGAATCATTATTCTAAATCGATGGTGTGTTTTGAAATTGATTTCTAATCACAAAGTACATGTTGGCATAACAAAATTTTAACCTATTGATATGGTTAAGCATAGCCATAATAGAAGACATCAAAACAAAATTAGATTACCAACTATACAAAGCAGCACACAAAACATGTTTCGTACAAAGCAAATTCCTTATTTTCTTTCAAAACATTTTGTTGACTAAATTGTATTCAAAAATATAGATAAACAATTAGATACATACATATACTTTAACAAAAATCACATTCGAAAATCAAAACAAATACAAAATCATGTTATAAATTCACATTAGAGAATAATACATATTTTGCATGCTTAATCCAATTTAATAAAGTAAGGACAAAACTATATATAATAAGCAAGATAAGGCTTATATCTAGGATGTTAAAACATTGAAGGGATATCAACACTTACTTGAGCTTGTAAATCAAAGCCAAAAAGTAACAAACTCAACCTCTTGAAGCCTACTATTTGAAAAATTTTTCAAATTAGAAAATAAAGCTGTCAATTTGTCTAAACAAACTAAGAGATTCCTTGGATTAATGTAGGACACTTAGGTGTGTGGCAACTCTTTCCTCAATTGGAGTTATTTTAAAAATATTTTTTTGAATTCTTTTATAACTTACAAAAATATTAAAACATATAAGAATAAGAAAAATAAAAGCTAAAACTTAAAATCAATATCAATTATTAAAAGTCGAATTATTACGTTGAATAAATTTTGTAGTTATAAACTTGTATATAATCAAGTAAGTTTTCTGACAAAACTGAGCAAAATGAAGAGAATATCATAAAAATAAGTTTATACATGTAAAATTCACTAAAATTAATAAAAATAAAATTCATATTGTTTTCCACTAAATAAATTGTATTTTGAATGAAAATAATTTTTTAAATAATTGAAAATGAAAATGTGCCAATTCTAAAAATTTTTCAAGCTTTATAACTATTTGGTTTATTTTGAAGATTCATATTGATATGCTACATCAAATCTAGATAAGTATTTGATACCAGAATAAAGCTTTATCATACTTTAAAACCCAAATTTTTTTAATAACAAAACCAATAAGAATCATATTTTTCAAAGGACAAAATTTACAAAATCATCATTGGTTATTAAAAATTTTAGGTTTTAGAAATCATTTACCTTACTTGAAGCCATAAAAACTCCAAATCTATGTGAACCTTGATGATGTTTTAAAACACGATTGCATAATAGGAATGTAATAGTAAAAAATGGGATTTTGTTTTTGATAAAAATGGTTTCATACGGCCTAAGTTTTGAAGGTCTGAACTTTAAAAATCATCATAAAAAATATAGAATTTTCTAGGGTTTTTGAGTTTCCAGATTTACAAGCACACTTTGGGACTCCAATTCTCTTGACATAAGGTTCATTCGATCAAACTAAATATACCATTAGGAAGATCATATTTCATACTATATAAACCAATTAAGTTTTAACAAAAATAGTCACCAGAAAACGTATTTCTAGTGGCCAAAAATTGGCTTATTGAAACTGTCAAAACCTATTTTTTTCAAAATATAAAAGAACTAATTTCTCTCAAAAGACAAATTTGATTAAGTTATCACAAGAACCTTTAGAAAGGTCTCAATGAGATACCCAATAGTTACTGTAAAGTTGTTGGAATAATGCCAAAATAATTTAAAAGTTAAAAATTATTGAAGCTAAGATATGAATTTTGTAATCAAAATATCAAAATACAAAAATTAAATGAGATAAGGCTTAATCATACTTTAGGCTTTCTATTTTAGTCCTAATCTCAAAATCTCATATTCATTTTTCTCTCTTAAGGTTTTCTTTCTTTTTTTCTATATTTTTTTCTACCACCTAAAACTGTCAATACCCTTTTTAACTTTTCTCCCTTTGTTTTGTAGCCTTATTTTACTAAAATCTCTAATAGGCTTTAGTTAAAAGGTTTCTTAAAGAAATTAGGGTGTTTATATTATTTTTTTAGGTTGGGTATTACATACTCTTCTACTTAAAAGAATTTGGTCCTCCAAATTCAAATGTCTATCAAATGAAATTTAGTTCTTTAAGGAATCCATAAGGTATAAATTTATGTCATTCAAATGTCTATCAAATGAAATTCACTTCTTTAAGGAATCCATAAGGTATAATCTAAAAAACTTTAATCGAAACTTTTTAAAGTCATTCCTTCAGTGAATAAATAGACATAATTTTCATTTTGTATCTTATAAACCAAGTGATCAAATATATTAAATCTAATATAAGATATGGTTACAAAAACATAAAACTCTTACACATTTCATGTACTCCAAAGAACACCAAAATAATTAAATCTCAATTATGAGTAATTAACTTTGGTTCAATGTAGTTTTATACACTAATTGCTTACCAAAAAAGAATCAAGGATAAAAAATGTGCTCCTATTTCCATAACTCGTATACATTTTCAAAATTTCAAATATCAACATCTAAAATCTCTTCAGTATTATTACATGATTCGTATTCATTTATAAAGAATTCATCTTTGCTAGATGGACAACAATTGAAAATTTTTAGCTTAACCCAATTCTTACTATCACTGTGCACTTTGATAATTTACTTAAGTATAATCTCAAAGTAATAATTTTGACCATAATATTTCCTATTTAGATGAAATTTTTACGCATGACATCTTTAAAACTAAGATTTCAAATTCAAGTTAATTGATCATAACCTTAAATCTGATTTGTTATATCACAATTCTCTAGTTACCTTATTTATATCACACAAATAAAAATTATCCTTTTTTTCTTCTTGAAAATATTGAAATACTTAATTTGACAATAATAAAACTTGACAATAGATTATGTTAGTAAGTTTCATGTCTAAAATTCAAACATATATCATTAGGTACCTAAGTCATCTTCAAATTTTAAATGCTACCCCTTTTGAAATTTCAAGGGTCAATATTATATGACAATTTTTGCTTACAAAGCTTATAATGTCATAATATCCCAAATTTTTCTTCAGGAAATATAGTACTATTAACTTCAAGCTAAAGCTAAGATCCATGTACAGCAAGAGAAATCATTCTTACAAAAGTGTTCACCAAGATAACTCAAAATGATTGACTTTAGGTTGAGGCCATCATTTACAAATACCAAGCAAATTAGTACCCAACATAATCTCTTAAATTTTTTTCAAATTCTTCAAAGTCAAATCCATACTTAAATCCCTTAAATATAGAAGACTATCACTAATAATGTTTATTCAAAAATCATTTTCAATAGTAAAATCCCTTTTTTAGCATAACTTTAAGCCATTAGCTTTTATACATAAAACTATAGCATTTAGCTTATAATAATTAATAGACTCCAAATACAGAATTCCATAAATTCTTCAATTAAAATTTATAATAATGAATCAAACATAATGACCATTTCAAATTCATTGAACTCTAAAATAAAAATAAAATGATCAGCTTTAAACAATTTCATGGAACTCTAATTCACATCATCAAGCTAAGATTTTGTTCTCTCTTTTAACACAAAACTACACCAAATGAAACAAATAACATCTTAATGCATAAAAATACTAATTCAACATAAATGCACGATTGAAACTCAAAATGCATTAAAATATTCAATCAATATAACCATAGACATCTTTTAATCAAATTTCATCTTATGCTAAATATATCAATTCTTGTGATCAAGCTTAGGACAACTCTTGAAATCAAAACTATATTAATTTCATTAAACATCCTCATTTGCATCTTAGTCCAATTGATCATGAGTGAAAGTTTAAAACAAAATGTACAAAGGAAAAGTTCTTAAAAACCAACACTAATAAAGACCTTAAATTTCAAATGTCATTTCTTGTCAACTTTTATATTTCAAACTACAATTTTATCACAATTATAATTAAATAGGTAGTCATAGATTCAGTGAATATTGTAGACACCTAATTTTAGTCTTTTATTTGATAATCTAAAAAATCCAAGACTGAGAACCTAGTGGCCACCTAGTGGGGATCAACCTCCTTTAGATGGATTAAGAATTTTCAAGACCTATTTAGTAATGCCTAAAGAGTCACTCGTGCACGTGACAAAAAAAAATAATTTTGAGGGTTATAGACTACAAATCATGGATAAAAAAAGAATATTAAGGAGAAAGACTAGTTTTTTATTAGCTTTTTGTTAAATTTTGAAATTTAATTTTAGATATGATATCATGGTCAAATTTTTTATTTTTAGAGATTTATTGAGAATTTTTTCATGGAACTCAAAAGGTTAACCATCTTACATTTTTACCGATACATGTGTAGTATTTATACTGATACTTTGAAAAATCTAAAATAGTCAAGAAAAAATCTTTATTGGCATTTTATACCATAAGGTGTCAAGTTATCAAATTTACTATATAGTTTTGAATTTTTAATGATAACGTAAGTGTCTTTCTTACAAAATTTTTCGATAAAACCTGCTTTAAACTTTAACTTTTGATCCTTATTATTTTGATTGACGAATATTTTGAGTGAAGCATTAAATTTCTTTCTGGACCCCCATTTGATTAGATTCTTAATTGAATTTATCATATAGAAATTTTATTTCACGAATGCATAATTTTTAATTTCTTACGATTTAATCATTTCATTTTTCATGGAATTTCCAATCAAGATTTCTTTTATCTCATCATTTTAATTTTAGAATTTTCATAATTTATTTACATGAGAAAGTTGGAATTGATTTTTTTCCTCACTAGTTTAGTTTGGTTCTAACTATCTCATTAGCTAAGCTTATCTTGATCATCATGAGCATATAGAATAAGATGATGACTCATATATGGTGATTAAGACAAAAAGACAAAAATCATTAATTAGTTCTTATCTAAATAAAATTCATCTTACTAAAAGATAAAATGAAAAAATAAAAACAAGAAAGAAAAGCAATTTTGGTCAGGAAAGATTTTTTTCTCCTTTAGCTAAATCCTCCCCCTCATAAATAGGGGGAGGATGTTTCAATTTAAAGGATGGTTTCATAGACAAATTAGCTATTTTCTTAAGAAATTTTCAAGTTTTTTTTCCAAGCTTTCAAGTTTTAAAGGTAGTTTTAATTAGAAATTTTTTTATTTTTGCTAATTTCCTTCATTTTTTTTCCTTTTAATAAGCCTAATGACTCCTTGTGCTCACAAATTTTGATTTATGTTGAAAGGCCTAGTATGAAGTCCATGAGTAATATTTTTTGATTTAGTTTTTAAATTTGATTTTTCTTATCACTAATTTGATTTTTAGTAAGAAAATATATGTTTGTTGTGTAAATGATGTTATCTTTTTATGGACATAATTTGCATTATTTTCCTTGGTATTTTCATGATTATTGCTGATAAAGAATGTTTTTGCATTCATTTTTCTCATAACTTCATGCATATTTGAGCTTAGTAAAAGCTAGGATATATTTTTATGTTGTTATTCATGAAATTATTTTGAGAAAAAAATTTTCTTCATTGTTCTAATGATGGCCAAATATGATAATGGCCTTTGAAAGAATTTGCATGCTTATTTGAGTGATATTTAGGACTATTTTGTGATAATGAAAGTTGTGGGGGCCAAAAAGTAATTTTTCATAAATTTTTAAAGGCCTTGGAAATGTTTCGATGATTGGCCGAACCTTATAGTGGTCACTTAGCAAAGTTTTTGATTTTTTGGGTCATTTTGTAGTCTTAGAAAATATAAGGGCCGAATTGCATAGTCAAAAGAATTATTTCAAGGCCATCCATATTTGGCTGAATGATTGATAGGTCTTTTACCAGTGTTTTCAAGCATTTTTAACATGGTTAAGCACATTTCATACATTTTTAGCCTTTTAAAGTTCATTTAGTTAATTTTGTAAAGTTTAAGACTTGTTTACAAAAATTAAAAATTTTTGTTCAAAGGCCAAAGGTGATTGGTTGAATTGTCCTAATGATTTTTGGTGAATTTTCCATGTTAATTTTGATGTGTTTGATGATTCTTTGTGATTTTAGGTTATATATTCTAAAAAATTAGAAACGTTTGGAGTCCATCAGGTAAATCCTTGGATTTTGGGGTTAAATGAGTCATTTCAACATCAAATCATCCATTTAAGGTGTTTTAGACATTTTATTAGCAATTTAGCATTTTTAGTCATTTTAGGGCTAAATTATAATTTTTAAGAAATATAGGGACTTATTAGAAATTTTTGCATTTTAGGCTAAATTTGATGACTAGGGTACCCATTTAGGGTACAATTATCATTTCATGATATTGTTTAGTCCTTTAGGGTTATCAAGATACTTTCATGTTAAAGGTTGAACTTATGAACATTTTAGTAATTTACCTTAGAACTGAGTCCTATGTGATCACCAGGATACTTTCATGTTAAAGGTGCACATTAGGGATAGGTTTGACCTTTCATGATGTTTTCAAGTCCTTTAGGTTATCAGAATACTCTTATGTTGAAGGTATACCTTAGGGATATTTTAGTAGTTCACCATAAAATCAAGTCATTTAGGATCACCATGATACTTTCATCTTGAAGGTGCATTTTAGGGATATTTTGCTCTCTTCGACCAAGTCCAAGTCCTTAGGGTCTAGTTTTATGCTATTCATCAAAATTAGGTCTTACGATAAGTTTTCATTATTTTTCATAAAAACTGGAATTTTTTTTAAAAAATAAGGCAATGTCTTCGAGTTAAAATAATATATGGAATGACTTTTAGCATATAGAAGGTGTTTCATGGATTATTTAATAAGGAGGGATCATTTTTTTAATAAGTAAAATTAATATTTTTCAAATTCATAAAAATAAAACCTTTCATATTCTTTCGTTCCTCTGGTGGGGTACGGATGCTATTTTGACTTTTTTTAAAAACATTAGAAACCTGATTTTCTAAAACAAAATAATAAATTTAATTTAGGAAAATTTTGAACTATGTGAATTATAATTGAACGTCGTATACTAAAATCGAATAATGATCAAGATTCAAATTAACATATAGTTAATAGCTATTGTTTTTCGAGTGTCATGAGAAGGATCGATCCTTACTCATGATTGTCACCAACTCCCGAACCCTTTCATGCGATCTTTAGTTTTTAACAATACCTTAGATTTTGTTTTTAAGGGTTGTAACGCTAAAAATACAAACTTCGGTGAGTGACCAATCTTACCTATCCTAAATAAGTTGGTGGCAACTCTAAGAAAAATGGTTATTTTATAATGACTATTTAAGGTTAAGTTGAATGTGTGATTCATTTCAATGATTCAGTCCCTAAACATGAAAGATAATGATATATAGGAACGAGGGGTTCATTCATCTTTTAAGTCCGGCAAGTCAAGATTCATGTCCCAGTCACGTTGTGAAAGCTTGGCGATTTTTCTAGGGACCAATTAAAGAGTTAGGCCTAAAATTAACTATACATTAATTAAATTTTGATTAATTCTATTTCAATCATATTAAATTTTAATTCCCAATAGTTTTAAAGAAATTTCTTTTCATAATTTTAATATCTATTAATTTTACACTAATCAATTTTTATGTTTTTTTCTTATCTCTTGGCGATTTATGATAGGGTTTTATTTTTAATGTTGTGTCATAAAAAGGTTTGTTTATCCCTTTGCCCCTACTGAACACGTACATGTGCATTAGTTTCTCTTCCTGATCTGTAAAAAGTGGCATAAGCAACTCAGTATTTTAAGAGAGGGTGAAGTAGCTTTGCCTTCTAACATGTTAGCCTCTATCTAGGAAAGTGAAAAGCCTATTAGTGTAAATTCCTATGCCTACTCGAGTTCTTAGCCTCATAACTGGCATGGAAGATACTTATACTTGAATTGAACACTTTCAGCAATAATCCGCTATGGGTAAAGATTAAGGTACCTCGATAGTCCTTAGCAATTTGAGAACCAATGTAGATGTCCAACTCGAACCTTATATAGTGGACCATACTAATTTCCCAGTCAAAGCCATGCCCAATTTTATAGGTCACCCAAAAATTAGGAACAAATGAAAGGATAAAGTTACCTTTTTATCTTTTTCTTTATATGAATATTTTTATTTCTTTCGATAATTTATAACTATATTGTCTTTAATTTCAAAATTTTGTTATTATTTGGATTAAATATTTTTATATATACTAATTCATTTTTTTCTTTTTTATGTTTTCTTGGTGCATTTTTCATATGCATATAGGCATGCTTAGTTTAAAACAGAACTTCAACATAGGTAAATTTTCATTTGACTTTAAGGTTGCACGGGCACATGCAGTAGTTATTTCTAAGAAATTTAAAGAGGTTTGTACTAAGTTAGAGTTGAATCAAAAAGATTACGGGGACTGTATACCAAGCAATTTTGTGTCAGAATTGTTAAAGATCACACATTTGGATCTTCATCAGAATTATTCAAGAGAATGGCTAAAATATGGGATTGATAGAGGAATATGAAGCAGACCCAGTTTATTAAAAGTATGGACAGATTTCACTTTTTCGTAAGATATAGGTCGATGAACAATTAGTCTGAGCCTGAATAGAATTTTAGGATCATCATATTGATATCACTCGTCCAATAAGAATGATATGACTCTAATAGTTGGAGCATTTGTAGCTTTGCTTAGGCTCGAGCCTTTGGAAAAGAGACCTATCTAATGTAAAACATACAAATTGATTAGCTTCCATAAGCAATTGGGCAAAATTCTTGATGTAGATTTCGAGTCAATTCACTATCATATTGAGTAGTTTCTATGAGTACATCCGAATATGCTCAAATAGTGAGAAAGCTCTTCACACATCTACCTTAGCCATATATGGGATGGTTTTTTCCCTAAGTTGTTAAGACATGTGGAACCAGCAGTGGTAGACCTATTTGACGTATCAAAGTAATATGCACCTAGCCTAGACCATTTTAGTCAAGACAATTTGAATACTAGATGCATGTTGAAAAAAATGCCTGGAAGGTATTAAGAAAGTGCTCTTCTGTTAGACATTTGGGACTAGAGTCAATTTTAGGGTGAAAAATGTTAAGAGGTTAAACCATACTTCTCACATTGGATCCCTCTTCAAGAGTTCGTTAAAAAGGAAAAACCTAAGTCAGGAACCAAGAATTAGTAGATCTAAACATTCAAAAATGTGGCCTCTGGGACATAACATGAAAGCATAGTGGTTTACCCCAAAGCCTTTTGTTTATCAGTGTTAGGATTTACCATTTATACCTTTGCTCGATATCTAGGGTACTATATGTAGACACCTTATTTTGTCCAGGCTATTTTTTTAACTTGGGGCATGGACGTGAGAGGGGGCGATGATCATCGTGCGACAACATCGCCTAGTGAAAAAGTATTTTGAGGAGGTCAAGAAGGCCTATGGATCATATCAAAGGTAACTACAGAGATGTGGCATCAAAAGATGTAGTTCAAGGTGTCCGGGGACAAAAGATATGAGAAAATTCATAATTTTGCTTGACTGTATTGATACATGGTTCTTATGTATCGATACAATGCTCTAACATGCCAAAATTTTGAAATGTCCCCATTTGTATTGATACAACATGTAAATGTATCAATACATAAGCTTATGTATCGATATAAAAGCTCATGAATCGATACTAGGTCATGCCAAGACCAAAACATGCATTCTGTAAAGAAATGTATCGATACATATCAACATGTATCGATACAATGGTTTATAGTATTTATATAATGGTTCATACACTCAAGGTTTTTGGACCAAATGTATCGATACATACTGGCCATTTTCCATGGTTCAAGCATTTTCGACTCATCCACTATTGATCAATAACTCAATTTTAACTCGTTTCTTTGTATCAAAAAAGATTTTTTTTTAAGTCTAACCATTGATCAAAACCCATATCAGATTATGAATTTGTACTTTTGAACTACTCAAAACATTTTTTTAAAGTCTAAATTAGATCAAAAAGGTCAATATCACATGATCATCTTACTCCCTAGTTTGTTGACCAAGAACACCATCAGCCACCCTATTTGCTAGAAAATCATTTCAGCATCTAAACCAGCCACCCTATGTCCATCACATTGGCGGGAAGTTGCTCCCTACAGCCACTCTATAGCCACCAAGCTGACATCACTTTGTCCCTCTTAAGAAATGACTAAAAACACCTCCAAATTGGCTCTAAAATGATGGTATAAATAGGCCACTTATATCTCAACTGAAAAAGGTTAGATTCCAGCTTATTTTCAGCTTCCAAAACACATTCCTACACCAAGAAAACCAAAATCCCATAGCTCTTCACTCACCACTAAAAATAGCCCTAAAACACTCATTCCCAACCATTACATATTCTAAAAATCACCCTCATCCATGCCAGAACTAAAGCCTCATTGTTTCTCTCTTTTTCTTGCTTATTAACAACAAGGAAAAGAGGGAAATTTAAGCCATCTCTGCTACTCTAACTATTTGGCCAAAATTAAAGTTTTGTTCATATAACTTCTTACTTTATCACTTTCATTTTTTGTTTTTTAGCATCTTCATCATTTTAGTGAGCTCTCCATGTTTCCATCACCCTCTTAGGATTCTCATGCAATATTGTGGCCTTTGGTTGTGGTAGTTTAGGATTTGGATGCCTTAATGCCCCTTTGATGTGCAAAATGCCTCATTTCATCCTCATTATTTTGATAACCTTTGCTTATGCATTTTATGCCATATCGATGCATCCTGTTATCCTTAATCCATATAGGAATCATTAGCCTAACACCTTCCAAGCACATTTACGCATTTGCTTGCATGAATCATTGTCATTTTTAGCATCCATAACATTTTCTTGTCAAAATGCATAACACTTTCTTTCTCTAGACCATTGGTAAATTAGCATCTCCATTCATGATATGTGTCATCCCCTTGTATGTTCACTATTTCTCCTTGTCTAAATGCATTTTTGATGGCTATCCAAAACTAATTTTCAAAATCTCCTTAAGCTAAGCATTTTAACCTCAACCAATGAGGATTAGCATGGACTTAGCATTTTCCTTGAAGTTAGCAAAATATTTTAGGGAAAATTAAGTTTCCTAGATCCAGAATCTTGATTAAAGTAGCTCAAATCTTTTGATTTTGCAACGAAAATGGCCTTACACTTGTTCCTGAAATGTTCGTGCCTTGTTTTTGAGTCGAAACTTTAAGTGGTATGATCAACGGGTTATTTTATCATCCTAAAATACTAAAGGGCTATGCAAATGAGTTCGTGATGCTCATGCCACTCTTTCCCTTTAGTCATGGACGTTCGAATATCGATGACTCAAGTTTAGACTCATAAAAATAGAGGAAATTGGAAATATCCTCTGCTTTACTTTGTCCCTTGCTGGCAGCAGCACTACTACAAATTGAAAAATCAATTTAAAATCCCAAACAATTTTTTATGAATTTTATAATCTTTTTTTCTGAAAGTGTGTCAAATTACCTTTAAAACAAGGTCTTGCTCATCCCCGGATCAGTCTGGATGAAAGAGTTATGAGTTTTCAAACCTAGACTATCTAGAATCCCTAGAGTGAACAACATGCATTCTGGTTGGGCCCTTTTAGCCCACCAGACGGTTTTTCCAAATCCATCTAGCATTTTTCCTAAAATGTTCATGAAATTCCCTTTTTGGAAAGGTATTATTTGCAATTTTTTGATACCAAATGAGTTCGAAATGATTTTTCAAATTTTGACACACCTTGTCCCCCATATGCTCTGCCAGTAGCGAAATTAATCTGAATTTGAAACTTTATTCCCTCGAAAAATGACTTTTTTGGATACTGGGAATATTTTTAGGTTGACCCTCGTCGAGTTACCTTTCTAACGGTATCTTGTTCACCCTCTAAAGCCTTCAAACCAATTTAGAATAAATTTAGGAAGTAGGATAGCACGATGTTGTCCCCTGTTTTTGATTATGGTCAAAATTAAGTTATTTTCTTGAATTTCATCTCGAGACATTTGATTGTCTCTGTATCACCCCGGTTAGACTCGAGAACATGCTTTGACATTCCATAGGCTCGTATCAAGGCACAAACATATTTTACATCGTTACCATCCTTATTCACAATAATTTCTTTAGCCAAAAGTTGTCAAAACGCTCACATATTTTCTAAATCACAAAGTTTTGTCAACTTAAGTTTTCCAACTTGACTTCTTTAAAGAAGTGCCAGATATGCCACTTTCGAGGATACTCTAACCCCAGCCTTTTGAGGGGACACTCCAACCCTCTTCTTTAGATTTGTCAACATCTAAAAGAAAATAAACTTCTTTCTTCAAAATTATTTGTCATCAAGAGGGATACTCCAACCCCGATCTTCCGAAGGGATACTCCAACCCCGCCTTTCAAAATTATCAAGATTTAGAAATCTTCCTTTGTCAAAATTATTTGTCATCCATGAGGATACTCCAACCCCATCTTTTGATGGGATACTCCAACCCTATCTTTCAACTACAATTAGTTTTTTCCTCATTTTCGGACTTCCATGAATGTGTCAAACAAATCTTGTTCAATAAAGAAACCTATATGCATCTCAAAAATTGTCAATTTGGTTATTCCCAAATAATCGATGCCAATTACGAGATAAATTCTAATAGTCCATTCCTTTTCTTTATCATTGCATTGAATGATCTATGTTATGTTACTTCATTTATTGCCTTACTAACGTGATTTCTTTGTGATGATTATTTGCATTCATGTTTTCAAATCATTTCAAATAAAATTAAAAGCAATGTTCTGCATGGGTATCTCTCCAGTGCCCAAAGTGGAACATTCCATTTTCAAAGTAAAATTTAGAGGTCATTTTATTGGAAATTTCTATATTCCCTATCCCTCCGGGGCGTATATGAGATTAAATCTTTTTCATCAAAACCTAGATTTGTATTTCTATAAATTCATACATTAAAAGAGGGTTATATCAAAATACTGACGAGGTAAGATCGAAAGAATCAAAACCATGATGAGACATAGCTAGTAAGGTACAAATTTTGGATGTCACGAAGAGGTTCGTACTTCATCGTGCGTAACCAACTCCTGAACCCAAACAGTGAATCTTTGTACTACTTAGACCATGGGATCGATATTTTGAGTTTTGCAACTCAAAACATAGTTTCAATAGGAATCCAGTCATGCCTAGCCCAAAATGATTGGTGGCGACTCCATACGTTGGCCATTTCGTGATGGTTATCCGAGACCAATAAGATAAGCAATTCATCTTATGGTCCCCTTTACAATATCACAAGTCGAGAATCTGTACATTCTTGTTCTCATCACATCGCGAAAGAAAAGTCTCGGTCAAAAAGATATTTCCAAGTCAAAAAAATATTTTAAGTCGTACACACCCATAAATCGGTGAGGATCCACCTCAGGGTACATTATGATAGCTTGATGACTCCACTAGGTATTGTATAGAGAGTTAGGCTAATAACTAGCCGTGTCTTGCTAGGTTCCTGGTTCTTCGATCTTCGATCATTATTTAACTATGACCCTTTTTTTGTTTTGTCAACTAATCTTCTATTTGACATGATTGTAAGGATTGTCTTATTTTCGAATAATCATCAGCTTAATAAAAATGGTAATATGATTTTAAGCAAAAAGGTTTGATTATTCCCCCATCACACACTACGCACTCACATGTGCATTAGAGTCCCGCCAAACTCCATGGCATGGTTATAACCCAATCATTAGGAGGAAGTGAGCTATCCACCTTCATGAGTAATCCTCTATATAGGCATGGCAATAACTTCTCAGATGTAAATTACCTATGTCTTTTGTGAGTAACCCTCTGCATTTGCATAAGGAAATACATCCAATGGATTGAACCTGTTCTGCCAAACCCACGATGGGTCTAGGATCGGGGTCCCTCGATTGTCGTTACTAGATGGAGGAGCGATTTGGATACCTATTCAGGCATCAAATTAAACCTCATATAGCAAGCCTTATGAATTAAACCATGTCAAACCATATCGAAATGCTACTAGAATACCCAAAGAATAGGGCACTCAGGGAAACATTCTTAACCTTTACTCTTAATTACCATAATTATGTAGGTGACAATAAGTATATGATTGTCACCAACATCTGTATTTTTACCATTTATCAAGGCATGCCATCGTGCTGCTCAAAAGATGGCTAACCTTTGTATAAATAGGTGACGGTGAATAAAAACCATCATTCATAATGTCTTATACTGGAAGCCATTATGTTGTTGGAGTCATGGCTTAACGCGCATCCGCACTAGTGGTGATAAATGAATATTACTATTGGTCGATTATTTTTTCATCAAAATAGATATTGCATCACCTCATGAAAGGTAGATTGCTTCCTGGCATGTTAAAATGCTGCCCGTTTCTCGTCTCACCACCTTGGTTGAGACATGTTATGAATTTTTTGTTCTGATGTTCTTAAATTCTTTATTTTTGGTCGGTTATTACTACTGGTCAATTATTTTTCCATCAAAATAGATATTGCATCACCTCATGAAGGGCAGATTGCATCCTGGCATGTTGAAATGCTGCCCATTTCTCATCTCACCACCTTGGTTGAGACATGTTATGAATTTTTTGTTTTGATGTTCTTAAATTCTTTATTTCCTTACATTTGTCTCCTATATGTTTGACTAACTTATTTTCCTTCTGTTTGTGTTTTGGTGCATGCATCATTTCATCATAACCATCATAACTATCATCATTTTGGGACAATTGTTCTAGTTTAGTGTTTAGCAAAGGGCATCATTTATGGAGCAACAGCTTATCTCCACTATCGAGTCCTTTGAAAATGTCAGAACATGGTCAGAAGGTTGCCAATGTCAAGATGGGGACATCCTAAAGCTCAACTACATCTCAAAAATGCATGAAGAGGTCAAGATGGATTTTTGTCAGAATGATTGTCAAGAATTGAAGCACATTTGGGACAGTTGGGATAACAACGAGAAAGAAGCCTTCACTAAAAAGTACGAGGATATAGATCTCTTACTTTGAGTTCAGTTGGAGGATGGCTTGTTGCAAGTAGTGACATAGTTCTGGAATCTGGCCTACCGATGTTTCACCTTCAGCTAATAAGATTTAGTCCCTACCATTGATAAGTAACAGTTCTGCTTAACATAGAAAGGGCTAAGTCTGACCAGATTTACTATAAAGCTCTAACACCTCCTCCTTTTAAGAAAAGGTTGAGGCAAGTTTTGGGGCCACAAAAGCATGGGTTGATAGTCACATCAAGGTAAAATGGAGCAACAAATGCATTTCTTGGGCCAGCTTGAAAGAGGCTATGGTAAATTTTTTTGATCAAAAGAAAGCTCAAGATGTCTATGCTCGAGCAATTTATGGGCTCGTTATATTCTGAAAGACTTTGGGTTATGTGGAGGCGACAATCCTAAATTTCTTTTCTCGTCTATGTTGCAACATCAACCCTACTTCTACCATCATCCTTGAAACTATCTGCGCCCTCAGCTTTTGTAAAAGAATGGGAATAGGAAGTTTTATCTGGTGTGCCCCATTGCTCCAAAATGGCTCTTAGGTCATCTCTATGTTAGGGAGGAATAAACCAGACAAAATTTCTTCTTCCAGATCAGTCCTCTTTCCATGGCATTAGAGGAAGAAGGTCATCAAGATAAGATAGAAAAGCATTGGGTCGAGGAATTACGAAATGTCAAGGAGGAAGAAGTCATGTGGAGAGCCTTATGGGTGTTCCCTCAGTCGATTGTGTACAGATATGGAGACTACACTTACGTACCGCTCCTGGATTATAGGGAAATACCAGTTATGCTCCTCTATTGGTATTACGTCAGTTATAGTGCCAGCAATTCATCCCGTTCTTCGAAGACTTGGGATTTGAGGATTTTGAATATGGAGAGCCCAATTATAAAGCAAAAGTCTAGTTAGTTTTCCAAGCCTAAAAGAAGGTCCATTGTATGGAAAGATACTGGAGAGGAAGCCCCACCATGCATGGATGTGAAGAATGAAGACTTCACCATATCAACGATCCATTACCACTACCCAACTTTGGGATACTACAAATCCCAATAGAGGAATTGCTTTTTGAGATTGAGCTACTTAGGAGGGAGTTCGAGTGAGAAAAGGCATCCTTTGCCAACAAAAATCTCTTGACTTAAGAAGGAAAAGGGCTAGCTAGAGATGGATATCTATCTTAGGAGTGGTGAAATGGATTGAGTCAATAAAGAAAGGGATCACTTCAAAGATGACCTCAAAAGCCTAACCAAGAATTATGTGACGCTCTAAAAAGTTAACAAGTCTCGATGTATTGGCAAGACATCAGTCGAATGGGAAGTAGAAGTTGCCACTCTCAATCGTGAGCTGAATTAGCAAAAGAAGGAAGTCAGAACCAGCAAAGAAAAGTTCATGAGGGCATGTGCTCTTGCTTCCACCTACCAATGACGGAATCAAAGAATGGAGGCCTAAATACGAGATGTGAGATGTGAGAGCCACTAGGGTTGAAAATAAAACCCTTATTCACAGAATCCAAGAGTTAGAACAGTCTCTCCAGGTTCATCAAGGTCATATCAATGAACTAGCAAAGGCTTTTGAGTAATGCGAATTAGAGTGGCAAGCAACAATCAGCCAAGCACGTATGAACTACCAAGAACAACATCAACACTTCACAGAACAAGTTCAAATGGCTCAACAAGAGGCGAATGACATGATTGAAGTAGCTCGATCCATTAGGTGAGACATTGTACTTGTTGGAGATTATGAGCAATAACTTTTGGGTTTTCTCGATCGTGTGATTATGCAATGTAATCACGTTAGATAATTTTAGATGTAATCATGTCGTAAAAGAAAAACCCTTTTGTGACTCTATGAATGATGTTATTGACGAAGCTGTTTCAAGAATCAATTATCTCTAATGCATATATGTAGACACCTTATTTTGTCCGGGCTAATTTTTAGCAATCTAGAGCATGGACGTCAGAGGGGCTGATGATTATCGCCTAGCGAAAAAGTATTTTGAGGATGTCAAGAAGGCCTAGGGATCATATCAAAGGTAAATGCGAAGATGTGGCATCAAAT
>JBBYHL010433602.1:0-14753 GCA_038381835.1 Adansonia madagascariensis
CAGTTCAAACCTACCCTATTACCACCTCTATCAATTAGTATTAGACGGAGCTCTACCTTGCAAGGCTTAGCACTCCAAGTAATGGCTTGGACCCAACAGACACAAAAAAAAAAAAAAAAAAAAAAAAAAAAAAAAGAGTGTCAGCCGTGATTAATGTAGCCGTGAACAATATGATCGTAACCAACGAAGATGTTGGGCATGGGGTATTATTACCATCTTAATTGCTAGGCAACTTAGATGCTACACTAAAATGTAAAGGCGTCTTGTGGGATCTATATGATCGTAGACTCCCCACCTTAACAAGTAGATATTAGGACGTGATACTCCAAAGGTTCAAAGAATTAAATTGTTATATACAAAACCTAAAGTATTTATAAACTAAAAAAAACTAAAAATTGAAATTGTTATCCAATAAGAAATATAAAAATAAAATAAAATTAATCAAAGAATTAAATTGAATTTAAAGAAATATCAATATATAATATATTTTTAACTCTTTTCTTAAATAAATAGGGGCATAATGGCCTTTTCGTACACTATTTCGACTCCTATTTAGAATAGATAAGTGCAAAAGACTTTTTAAGTAGTCTAATTAATTTTCATAGATTATAAACAATCTAATTAATTATATTATCTTATCTTTTAGTTTTTTAGAAGTTACATTTTAATTTAACACTACAACAAATAATTTGATAAGAAAATTATAACACTAATTAATTTTAGCGTATTTAATGGAAAAAAAAAGAAAAAATCTAAAGTAAAAAAGGGATGGAAGGATTGAGAATTGCCTAATTATACTTATTATTATTATGACAATTGTAATTATTATCTAATTATAATATTTTCAACTCCTTAATAGATTAATAGGGGTAAATAAATCTTTTAAGGTTATTAATTTTTTAAAATACAAATTAAAATTAAAATAATTAATTATTAAATATATTGCTTTTATGTTGTACTAAGTATGTTTTTAATTTTGTAATAACAATTAATTTTTCCTTTTCATGTAACGTTTTTTTTTCTTTTATTTGTTCCTTTATTTTTTTTTCCTTTAGTTGGAAATTTGTTGCATTAAAATTGTATTAAGTATGCTTTCAATGTATGATAACTATTACTTTTTCCTATCCTTTTTCCCTTTAGTTGTTCCTCCTTACCGTCACATTTTTTTTATATAAATAATCCTTCAAACCCTTGAAATTTTCAGTCCTCTCATATTTTGAAGATCAAAATATGCAAATACTCAATTCTTTTTAAATAATTTGAAGTTCTTTAAGCTTTTCTATTTTTTTGGAAGTAGTGGGGAAAATGATGAAATGCTTGGAGGGAGATTCGTCTTCTCCGAAGAAGGCAAGAAACTTGAAAGGTACAGCTATAGCATGATACTCAAAAAAACGTACGCTAAGCCATATTTTTCCTCACTAATTACATCATTTTGCTACCTTTATAAAACTAATTCGCATAACTTTACATGGTTCGATTTTTTCAGGCAGGTTGAATCGGATTCATCACTTATGGTATTTGTTCAAAATGCTATAGAAAGCTTGATTCAAAGTCATGGAGATAGTTAGCAATGGCATTTTTTTAGTAAAAAAAAATGCATTACACTTTGTAAGAGAGATAGCTGATGGTGATGTATAGTTTTCTTATTACAGCTTAAGGGTGTTTACAAGGTTATGCCACCATCTTTCACCCCTCTCGTTTGTTACATTTTTGTTGTAGATGGCAATTCCTATAGAAGATCGTGAAGAGTACTGATTTTAGGATAAAGGGCTTTAACTCACACCAAAAGTCTTTTTGTGAAACAAAATTTGAGTTCAACTATCATATCTCGATGATTATCAAAAGCTTATCTGTACAGAAATTGTATGATGTTCTATACCAAGTTGTATTAAAAAAAACACATGCAATAATTATAATTATTCGAACTGGAATAGACACGAATGAGCACAAATGGTACAAACTAATATGAACTGAAATGATACAATTGGAGTTCTAAAGAATTGTTTCAGATATAAAAGACGTCGTCCAATAACACCTATTCAAATGCCCAAAAAAGAACATAAGCATTGTGCTTTTTTTTCCTTGCCAGAGAGTGTTTTAAGTGAACCACTTAACGTCCAATAATTTGTATTGTTATTAGATCAATGGCAAGGAACTCATTTAAACCCTTCAAGGCATAAAATCATAAAATTTAAGTATTAAATAGGTAATTTATTTTGAACTCATTTTCAGTCTTCTTTAGGCATAAAATCATAAAATTTTCTATGATTTTCACTTTGGAAAAAGTTAATAATATATTTTCAGCTCCAAACTAGAGAAAATTGGGATAAAATAGTGAAATTTAGTGAAATTTTAATTACTATATATTTTTCTATTGTTTTCCGACTTCAAGCTAAATTCATTCTAAAATAAATAGAGGAAATTTAGTGAAATTTTATTAACTTATTTTTATTGAATTTTATTGTTTTGAAATATAATAAATATGCATTTAAATTTGTTATCATTTTTCGTATAAAGTTTCCTTCTTTTTTTAATTTTTATTCTCTACCATTATATTATTTGAGTTGCACATTTTTATATTTGATAGCTATATACATATTGATTGCTTAAATATAATAATAAATATGCATTCAAATTTAAAACCATTTTATGTAACTCTTTTAGTTAATTATTTTAAACTTGGGAGTTATATAAAAAATTATATTTTTTTATTAAAAGTTTTTATTTTGAGTGTATTAAATATTATTGATTTTATTATCTTTGCAATTATAAATTTGTATTATTTCTTTAGTTAAAAGACGATAAAACTTATCGCAATCATTCCACATTCAGAACGGCAATAATGCAAATTACAAAGATAACCATAATTAATATAGTAAAATAAAAATTGCAATCCCAAATATTTAGATTTTGTTTTTCTCTCTTTCATTTGCTTTTGTTTTCTTAGCTTGCTATTTTCTTTTCCTTTTTGTTGCCAAATGTTCTTTATGCATTTTTTAAGATAAATATGAAGTAAGATTGTATGGTTAGTATTTCAAATTTTGAATACGACGTTTTTAAGATTAAATTTTTACTTTGATTGCTAATTTTTGCAGTTATTATTATTATTATTATTATTTTAACTTTTTTTAATAAATAATTTTTTAAAAATGAGAGATTTTATTATTTAACACCTATAAACTTCAAAATATTAAAGACAATTAAATAAAATATACTTGTTTAAAATTATAATAAAAAATAATCAAGAATCTAATGTCCCTCAATTTATTTTAGTTTGGAGCTAGAAATATGATAATATAAATTTATATGAATAGTTCAAACATGTCCTAAAAACATAATAACAGCCTTTTTTTTATAAGGTATAAATAGTTCACCTCCCTCCAAAATTATCACAACAGTGATACATTAAATTTGTAATTTTGTTTAACTATATAAAAAAATATATATTTTATGTAATTATTAAAAATATTTATCTCATTATAAAATATATGTAAGCGGACATTAATCGATATTGAATTCAAATCCTAAGTCGTAAGCATTAGAACTTTTAGAATGATGGAAGACACTTAATATTTAATTTAGGAGTTATATAATTAATTATAAATCAGATATTAACTAAAAAAATATCTCTATCAAAATATTGAAAAGCTGACCCTGCATCTCGGGGTTCATTCCTATTGGACTAAAATTTTAAATCAAAGTAATAAATTATAGAAAAAATGAAAAAAAAAATTTCTTAAAGTGACATATTAAATACCATTAAAAGGAGCAATTAAAACATGGGATTGAAGAGAGGAAGATTGTGAAAAAGTTTGGAACTTCAAGGCGATAAGAAGGAGAAGAAACAAAAAAGAACTTTTTTGAGATGGAAAGAGAAAAAATTAGAGTAGAAGAAATTAAAAATAAAAATAAAAAAAGATGTTTATGAAATGGAAAGAGAAAAATGCATTTGTAGGTGACGTCCCAATTTAATATAGGTATAATATAATAATGATAAAGAATATCATAAATAGGAGAGAGTAATTAGCACTAATCATGCCCATAATTAATATTGAGTTAAAATTTATTCTCTAAATCAATTTAATTTGAAACGCTTAAACTATAATTCAATTTTTGAATACTTATTTTACCTCTATTTATTCTAATAGGGAGATGAAAATATAATATGATATATAGATTAGATATCGAATATCGTAATTATTTCACTTTCATAAGTTATATAACAAATTAAATCCAAATCAAAATGCAAATTCAAAATTTTAAATTTATGTTTTGAAACATACCACTAATTAATTATCCCTTTGTCTGAGTTTTCCTAAGTTTTAGTTTATTTAATTTTTTTGGTTTATAATATTTTATTTTATTTTATATATAGAATTTTATTAAAGAGTGTCCTAGGGCCATTTTTTTAAAATTACTATATTATCAGTGCCTTTAGGCACGTGTTAAAAATTATTATTTACCATTTCAAGAATGTTTTTTACATTAATATATTATTTTTATTAAATTTAAGAAAAAATGATGCATTAATTATGCTTATACACACGCATGTATATATGGTAAAGACTATAATGAGAATTATTTCAACGAGAATCATGAAAATCAAATGCTTTATTACCTTTAGATTTCACATTATCAATCACAATTAGAGGTGTAAGTGAATTGAGCTATTCAAGAATTATTTGAATTTGACTCATTGAATGTTTAATCAAATTCGTATGTTTAATTAAACAAAAAAATTTAAGTTTAAATTTGAACTTAATTATGTAAATGAGTCAAACTTAAGTTTTATAACCTTAATATTAAAAGCTTGTGAATAACTCATGCATGTATATATATATATATATATATATATTCCTGAATAGCTTTTCTTTTATAAAGAAATTTTAATATTAAAAGTTACAATCACGAAGGTTTAAGTTGTTATTTAGAGAAAAAAAATTACAAATTTCATTTCTTCCATTGCAAATAAGTATTTAAATGATTTTTCACTGCAATATGTATTGATTGTCAAAATAGTAAATTGACAACTTAAAAAAAAAAAAAAATCTGTCAAAAGTTCAAGTTTAATTCCAAGCTAAAATTATTAAATACCCAGCTATAATGTTAAGTAGATTTAAAGCGTTTACAAACAATTTTGCTTAAGTTTTTAAACACCAAATACTTGATTACTTTTTCAATTAATTCAATTTGAAATACATCAAAAGCACGTATTTACTCAAAACAGTAGCTGCTAATATATATAGCTACATTGATTTGTTGAATTGGAGGGGGAGGGAGAGAGAAATAAGCAATCGGATGAGAAAAATGAGTACCTGAAGAAGGGCAAAGTAAAGCTGCAGTGCGATGCTTATGGTAGATAAAAACGAGAAGGTACCGTGAAGGGAATGAAGCCTGGTCCGAGAAAACTTGCGAAGACTGCTGCCATGCCATTCAATTTACGAGTCGTCTCGAAGCAGACTTCTTTACCCGGACCACATTGAACCTCCTCAACCAATATTTTCTCACTTTCCTACTCATATTTGTGGCCTGCTTGAGACAATAAGAAATTATATTTGTGGTCTGCTTGAAAGGAAAGTTATGTTCATTGGTTGCTTGACTTTGAACCTCAGAAACTCAACCATGCAGGCGGGCGGGCGGGAAGTTCGTGCGGGATCTCTTTATCGTCAAGGCTTGCTAACATCGATTTATTGCTTTCAAAGGGGGCTTTTGTTGTCCACCTCCTTCCATTAATAAATAAACAAACAGTATCTTTTTTAAGAGTCCACATTCCCATAATATAATACCTACAAACTTACTTCTTGTCATCTGCAGCAAAGTAGGACTTTGGGAGACTGGAAAAATATGAAGCAAATGAATTCCCTACACCATGTCTTTGCTTGCCCACTATGGCACATGGGACTATTACCCCAGGAGTCTCAAAAGCAATCATTTGATTACAACTCATATATAAATTGCTTTTGATTTGCCTAGAAATTAGATTAATTAATTGAATCTTCTATTCACTTTGTTTATCTTAATTTTGGATAAATAGAGGCCTTCAACATTGACAAATTGAAGAGTTTCACAAAGTGGATTGCTAAGCTTAGAGCAGTAATATGCCAAAAATGGCTCGTTCCGTTTGTTGGACGAAATTACATGAATGAATAACTGGTATTAATTACATCAAGAATTCTAAAGTTGAACCATCACAACTTCCAAAACTCTGCATCAGAGTGTGAACATCAGAAGTGTTCAACTAAAGCAATATCCTTATAATATTAATTGTATAGTTTATTGGCTTGTCTCTTCTACACTTATAATCCCAAGTTCAGGAAAATGGGAATCACTGCAACCGATTTAAAGTATGAAACCCGAAAGAACAAGTTTTTCTCAATACATAATGATCTTGAAATGCCAAGAACAATTTAAGACACAGGACCTTTATTGGTTCTTGAAAGATATACCTGTTCCTTTGAGAAAATGTTAGCTCCTTCTGCTTCTGTAGGTGTTTTGGCCACTAAATACAGCCCTTTTGAGGCAGCAACACAAAGCTGTGTTCGGTAACCATAACTTTTGTATTCAATAATCAGTCATAATCATGATTATTTTATTATCAAAGTCGTTAAACGATTTAGACCGCAACGAAATCCAGATCCTAATTATATGACTCAATCGTCACTCTAAAAACTACATGAATCTTTTGTTAGCTTGTAACTCAATGATCCAAATATTAAAAATTACTTATTATTAAAATATTAATATTTCAAATAATAATATCTAATAAAACATTTAATATTAAAATATTTATTAATATTAAATACATAAAAATATTATTATTAAAACATTAATTATATTAATATTTAAAACATTATTATTACAAAATATTATTTCTATCACTATAATTATTATTAAATATTTTCTAGCTTTTCAAATAATAATATTGACATAAATATTAAAAAACTAATTCTTAAAATAGTAATAAAATATTATTCTATTAATAATATTATTATAAAATATTATTTCTACTTTTTCAAATAGAAATATTGACATTAATATAAAATATTAAAAATATTTATTATTAAAATTATTAATATTAATATTTCAATTAGTGATATTTTAATAATAATATTTAATACTAAAATGTCATAATAACAGAATACTTACAATATTATTATTTATTATTAAAAATTAATTATATTAATATTTTAAAAATTTTAAATTATTCTAATAATTATTAAAACATTAGTATTTATACTATTAAAATAATATTTTTACACTAATAAATTTACTATTAATTCTTTACAAAGAATAATGTATATGTTTATTATTAAAATTAATACATTAATATTTTTCAATAAAAAATAAAAATCCTTTTTTAAATTTAAAATGCTGATATTTAAAATTTATTATTAAATAATAATATGATAATATATATTATTAAAATATAATATTTATTCTAGCAGTATTCAAAATAAAATACTGAAAATTAAAATATTTTATAGTGGTATTTTAATTTTTAAATATTTTTAGATTAAAAATAAATATTTTTATTAATATAATAATTTCTGGTTTGAGTGATGTTAACTCTCAATCTATAATATTATGTCCAAATCTTAATTCAAGTTGAGCTAAGTTAATGGGTTTGGTGAGTTTCAGCTTTTTTTCTCAAAATGATCTTCCTCTTTACAAAAAAAAAAATTATCAACCATTCATTTTTCACTTACCAATCAATTTTTAAATAAATAAATATAAAAAAAATGTAAAATACGTGTAATAGGTCTAAATCCTAGGCGTTGGAGAATGAATTGAGGCCCAGTGGAACAGGGTGAGAAATTGGACTTACACCCCAAAAAAAAAAAAAAGAGGAGAGAATCATGAAGCCTAAATCTGGAAGTAAAAGGTTGCACCACAAAGAAGTAGGTCGCTTTGGACTACACTAAGTAACGGTTTTATAAGAAAATTGGCAGGTTACATTTTACAAGCTAAGGGTGGCTACGTGTAGGCTGTTGAAAGAACGAGGCATCTATCCGCAGCGCACTTTGAAGTATGGGTTCAAACGATACAAAAATACTTTTAAAAAATTTAAATATTTATATTTAAAAATATATTATAAAATTAAATAATATCCCCATATAATCATTAGATTTAGAAAAAAAAAAATTGTATCCACGACACAATTTTAATTAGTTTGAGTAAATAGTCCGAACCTTGAAATAAATTTAGACTGCATCTGCACTCCAAATATAAATGTAAGTTTAGGACTAGCGTTATATAAAATAATTTATAAATATTAATATTTGTGGCACTCACCTTATGAATGTTTAAAAAATAAATAATAAATAAATAATTTTTTATATAAATAGATTTTTTATTTAAAACGTATATAAAAATAAATTTAAAGATTAAAATACTTTAAAGTTTATTTTATTGTATTAATTTTATTTTAGTTTTCAAGTAATTTTATAATTGAGTTGGTGTCACTTGACTCGTAATACTAACATAATCACTCTCGTTATATATGGTATGGGTTAAAATGAATGAATGAATTGATGTCACAACCTAATAAGATACTAATACCATTAATAAATTTACTCAAAAATCAAATTTAATTTAAAAAAATTATTTTACATGTGATATCATGAGTTTTCTTTATTTTTTTTTTTTTAAACATACTCACATTTTATATCATTAGATTGTTTGTATTAAAATACGTTTTAACTTAATATATGTTTGCTCACCCACGTCTATGTAATGTCCAAAATTTTAGAATGATGAGTGCTAAAATAACAATATCAGTGCATCTTATTTCTTGAAAAAAAAAAAGCAATAATTTAATCGAATATAAAACATAAATATCTTATTAAAGGGTAAGCTTTTAAAATAGAAAAAAAATATAATTATTACATTACTTTGTTTAAAATTCTGTAAATATTGTGAGTCTATTGTCGTTTTTCTCTACTGAAAATTGTTATAAGATTTTGATATATTTTTAATTTAACCATAACATCTTAATCTCTATTTAATTAACTCATCTAATAAGAACATTATGTACTTAAATCCTCAACCTAAAATATTCAAAAATCTATAAAAGTATCATGTCAACTAAACTAGTAATCAAGTTATCAACTTTGAAATAATAGTAATTACAATATTTTATGTATTTGATTACATAGTCGCCTTTGCCCCCTTATATTGCCATGCGCGAAGCACCTTGCATCCCGAGTTTGAAGGTTTGCTTGTTCTTTCATATGATAGTTTAAGTAGTTATTTTGCTCCCAATTCAAAAAGACATTGTCATTCTAATTATTTTAAGGAAATGTTATTAATTTGTCTAACGATATAGATTAAGATGATATTTATATCAAAATAAGTATGATTAATGTTTTTCTTTTTTATTGAATCTAGTAAAAACTAATGTATTGAATGCAATTTTTTTTTTTAAAAATGATAGTAAATAATATGACACTATAAATATTAGTTAATATGAATCTTATTTTTTAATTGTAAAATTGAAAAATTATTACTCTTTAAAAGAGAGAAGAGAAAATAAAAGAGTCTCAAAGACCTTGCACATATATTTTTATAAATTATAAAAAGGAAAAACCTTAATCACATTTTTTGCTTAAGTATTAAACCTGTTAATGGATCGTGTTATGGCACAAAAATTAAATATTTTTTTAACCAAGCCGGTCATGCAAATTTGGATCAACTCAAAAGTCCATTTTACTATAAATTATATTATTAAAATATTATTTTTATATTAATATTTATATATTTTTATAATTAAATTTAAATAAAATATTATTTTTATTATTATATAGTAATTTAGGTTGAATCGAGTTAAATTTATAAAAATTTTATTTAAAATTTATCATACAAATTGAACAAAATAAATAGCTTAACTTTTGAATAAGTACATCCAGAGAAAGCAAAGGAAATAACGCTTGATAACACCAAAAATAGTCTCATGAGTTGACTTGGGAAGCCAATCTGCACAACAATTATTTTCCGTGGAAATGTGATGGATTTGAGCGACCATGCTTCACTTATTAACTCACAACTATCCTTCATTAGAATATGAAAAGTGTCTGAATTGGGAGCATCTATATCTATACAACAATTCAATAAAAAGTTATCCCATGGCCAATTTAAGGAATTGCTCCCGTTGACTTGCCACATGGCAAGTAGACTTATTCATAGCTTGGTCTAATAGATTTAGTTTACTCAGGTTGAGTTTTAGTTAAGTGTTAATCTGAGTTACTATTTAATAATAAATTAATTACAAAAATATATAAATATTAATATAAAAATAATTTTATTGTATAGTAATTTAGGCTTTTTAGCTAGACTCTATTCAAGTCTAAGCAAAAAAAAATAAAAAAAATTTAGATTATGGCTCGACCCATAGACACTTCTAATGGCAAACTAAAGCTTTGCTTTTTCTTTTCTTCTCACCCTTGGTTTGCCACATTTAAGCTTTTTCTTTTTTCTTTTTTTTTTTTACTTCTTTTGAAAAAAAAAAAGAGAAAGAGAAGGAAAAGAGAAGGAAAGAATAGAAATTTTCATTCGTTCATATTTATTTTTGTGTTAGTTTTTAGCATTTTCAAAATATTATAAATTTATAAAATTTTTATATGTTAATAATTTATTTTATTTATATCTTAACATGTTCGTATGTTCGTGTTGTGTTCATATTATTTTTTGTGATGTTTTTGTGTTATTTTTCGTATGTTCAAAGTATCTATACCTATCTTAAAAGTTATCCCTAAATGCAAGAGAGAGCTAAGTTTGGGATTTTGAAACCTATTCTTTTTTCCATATAAGACATGTCAAATATTATGGTTTGGGGGTTAATTGTGGAATCCAATTAAAAAATTAAGATTGGTTTGGACTTCTTGCGTATAATTTTTGGAGTTAATTAGGTAATTTTGGATAACTTTGTGGTTTTGTCTTGCCTTTTAATCAACATAAATGAGAAATTTTGGACCTCAGGTTATTTGAGACATATCAGGTTTGTGCATTTTTAGGTTCTTACCTTCTTGGATTCTGATTTTTTTAGTTTTGAATCAGTTTGGATTTGGGTTTTTTTATTTAGGCTTATGTTCTAGTAATCATTTTTGGTTCAATTTTTTTAGTTTCAAAACATTTTGGCTTTGAACTTTTTTGATTAGGGCTTGAGTTTGAGCAATCACTACATAATCCAAATATTACCTAATTAGTGATTTTGTGTTCAAGTAGTTTCTTAATTTATCTCATAGTTTGCATAATTTTTCATAGCGATTCAAATTAAAGAAAAGATTATATGTTCATGTTATTTTTTCGTGTGTTTAAATTATTCTAAATTTATATAAATTTTTAGATGTTTTTAATTCGTTTTATGTAGATTATGACACATTTGTATATTTATGGCTTATTCATGTTATATAAATGGTCTAAGAGGAGCAATAATTTCCAAGAGCATTTGGAATATTTCATTTCTGAGTAGAAGAGTCATTTTCAAATAGTATTGATTAGTTATGCATTAATCAATATTTGATTGATTAGTTTGAGGTTATAAACAAAAAAGATTTGTCTAAGTCACTTTGATTCTTTTTGTCTAAGTTACTTATTTTTTTGTCCATGTTGCTTCACTTTTTGTCTAACTCACTTCTTTTTTTCTTCATCTCTTTTGATATAGAAGGGATATGCCCCTTCTATTTCTATATACGGGATCCAATTTGTATCATTGATAATAATAGGAACTATAATAGTGATTTAACTATTTCCGTTCCAGCAAAACCACCCATTAAAGCCATCATTAACCATTGGTCGTTAAGGCATATATTTTCCATGTTGAATCATGTTTTAATTATTTTTCATGCTATTATCATATCATGTCTTAATTCATTTCTTATTCTATAGATCATAATGATCCACGTAAAAGAGCTCTATAGCCAATACCATTATACTTACGTGCATCATTAGTTATTGGGATTGGAAAGCAAGCACTAATATTACAAATTAATGCATTTTTGGTTAAAGGGCCCAAAGTGGCAAAGCCTTAGGCAGATTTGAAAATCAAATCATGATAAAAAATAAAATCAAGATCTTTTATTCAGATGTAGGGGTTTGAAATTCTAACTTGAAAGCTGGGATAAAGTCTAGTGTCTAAAACCGCCTCTTATTGCACACTTGTTGAGAAATAAAAAGTGTGCAAAGGCATAGACACCCCCTTTTTAGATTAAATTGTTCCTAGGAAAAAATATCAACATTTGAATCTTTGAGAAAAGAATATTGCTTTTAAAAACAAATTAAAAATTTACAGTATAAAGGATTTATACCAAAAAAATGTTTTCCAAATAGAAGACTCATATTTCCAATTAATATTGAAAACAAGGGATTTACACCTTGAAAATGAAGGGTTCCCACTATTTTAAAAACAAGTCTCAGTAACGTAAAAGCAATTGATTCTCATTAAAAGTAACAGGCTTTCAACGAACTAATAGATGCTCACCAAAGTTAAGAGATTCTTATCAAAATCAAAGGGACTTTCATCAAATTAAAAGAAATGTTCACTAAAGTTAGGACTCTCAAAATATTAAGATATGTTTTTCAAAAGTTAGAGATTTTCACCAAAATAAGATATGTTTACCAAAAGAATTCTCATCAAAATAAGAAGCTCTCATAAAAAAAAGGGATTCTCACCATGATTCTCAGTAGATTCATACCAAACTAAAGATTCACACCAAAACTAACAGGTTTTCACTAGAATAAGGATCTATACCAAAACTAAGGGATTTTCACCAAAATAAGGATTCACAGCAAACTAAGGAATACTCACTAAGTTAAGAATTTGCACTTAGAACTATGGGATTCACACCAAGCTAAGAGATTCTCACCAATATGGGATTCTTAACAGAACTATAGGAATTGCACTAGATTATATGATTCTTGCCAAACTAAGGGATTTATATCAAAATAGAGGATTCTCACTAAACTATGGGATTTGAACCAAAATAAGGAATTCTTAGCAAAATCTAGGATTTGCACCAAACTAGAGGATTTTCACCAAACTATGGGATTTGCACCAAAAAAATCTATCCCAAAAGAACTAATCTAAGATAAAATAGATTGTCACCAATTGAAGATAAAGATAGACTAGATTCTTGTACTCATGACAAAACAAGAACTTTTACCAAGAAGCCCTAGGAAAGACATTTTAACAAACGCCTATCAATTTTTTAGATTTGCTTTTCTATCACTAAAAAAAGTTACTATAAATTTTGATCTCTAAAGGTTATTTCAAGAAATTGACATCAAAATAGAAAAGATATCTCTTTTTTATAATCTACAAAAATTAAATTTTTTTTGAAATTGATATAAAGTCACTTTATAAAAAGTTTGAAATTAGTAAGTGATATTACTTAAAGTTTTTTTGTGTAAATTTACTGATTATGTAAATTTGAATAAAAAGAAGAAAAAAAATCTTTTTTAAGTACAAATATTAGTAAGAATGAAAATTAAATATGTTTATTGACTAGTGATAAACATGTGTGAGAATCAGGTTATTTAGTTTTGTACAAATTGAGTTGGGTTTAAAATAGGTTTTTGATAATTTGACCTAATTCATATAATAAAAGTTTATTTAAATTTAAATTATCAAATGTAAATATTAATTAATTTTTTTATATATTAATATATTTTAATAGTAAAATGTGTTTTTTATTTGATTGAGCTTAGGTAAGCTAAAATTTTAGGCTAACAAACACAAATATTAGCTTATTTTTAATATGATGCTAACTGCTAACACATCAAAAATCAAGGTAGTGAAATGAGGAATATGCAAGTAAAATATCGCCTTCTAAACCTCTCAATCTTAATCTCTTATTTTTTTTACATAAGCTATAAATTTTTTATTAATTTTATATTTTGTAGGATATGAAAAAATAGGTGTTAATAGAGATGAAGATAAAAGAAAGAATATATTAGTGATCCATTAACCTTTTATTAATGTTTTTCTTCTATGATCTTAAAAGTTGCATTTACCATCCATAACCTTTGCAAATATTTCATCATCTATAACTTTTAAAAACACATATCATTTTCGATCTTTTATTAGTATTTTATTTTTCATCCATAACTATTTAAATTTTAAGTTATCGACATCCTAACATTTAAAAAGATTTTATTGTTTACTCATTCATTAATTAAAAGATAAAACAAAAGTTATGAAACATTTATGTGAGTATTAATTATCAAATCACGTGATGTGCTTATACGTGTTGGGCCAATTAAAATAGTTGGCATCATGTGTACAAAATTATTTTTTTATGTTTGAAAACATAACACATTTATTTTGTTTAAATAAAATTTATTTTTATGTGAAAACAATTAAAAAAAAGATAATAGAGAAAATGTGGTGTTTATTTAATAATTTAAAGAAGTTGAAAATTTGGATGCAAAAACTAATTTTAAAAGCATTAAGTTATATAAGTTTAAAAAATTCAAAACATAATTTTTAGGTATGCAAATGCTCTGTTTTTAACATTTTTTTGGAATAAAAATAGAGATTTGGAAAAAAAAAAAAGAAAAATGTTAGGTTTTTTAAATTTAAAGAAATTGATTTTGAATATTGATTTTGAAAAAAAAATAGTTAAGTCTTAATAAAGTTTTGTTTTAGCAAAACTAAATTATTGAATAAATAGTATACGCGTGCTACTTAATATTTTTTTCAAAAAACATAAAAAAGCAATTGATACGCATGAAACTAATAAATTTGGCGTATGAATTCT
>JBBYHL010433651.1:0-19061 GCA_038381835.1 Adansonia madagascariensis
CGAAGGAAGAATCGGGAGGAAAAGGGGGAGGAAAGCAAGGGTAAAGGGTTAAAAGAAGCTGAGCGAAAGTGGGTTTGTAACGTTTTAGCAATATATTAGACCAACCTAAAGGGTTGTAAGGAACGCTGTCTAATAGTGCATGCGATGCTTAATTAGGTTAACTATTTTTCTTCATTTTTTTCATAAAATTCTTCAGGATTTTTTAATTTTAATAATCATTAATTTTGGAGGCATCAATTTAAATTACCAAAAAAAGAATTTGTTTTGAATTCTAAGTAATTTATTAATAAGTAACAAAATATTAAAATCATTTTAGCATTTGTCAATAAATACCTTAGAGTCAGTCTATTTAGATAAGGAATATAATAGTTAATAATGCAAACAAATCACTTGGTTTAGTGATATAAGGTTTTACTTCGTATTATTAGTATGGCTAACAATCATAAACTACTAATTTGATGAAGCCTATGAAACACATTTAGCCTTGCAAAGGAATTTAATAAGTTACAATTATGAGATCCTTATGCATCAAAGCCATGTTCCTAAAATAGTTCCTAGTCATTGTATTGCCGAGAGGGAGCATTATCAATGCTCAAAGAGTAGTACATGTGATGCCTTCTTACTCGTGAAATAAGCAACTGATCCCATGGGTTGAAGTATATGAGATACTTAGGATGGTATGTGTGTTCTTGTTTTACAGAAACAAGTTCATTAAATATGGCCGTATGAGAACTCCATTTGGTATTATCACTCAAGTGTTTATGGAAACATTCTCACATTCTAATCATGTAACTAGTCTTCTAACTTGTACTACCAAGTCATCTTGTATTAGGAGTGTCATGCTTTCATTCCATCACTAATGGGTTCACAATAGATGGATGTCTATGATAGGGTGATTTTGGATATGTCATGAATCATACCATACAAAAGTGGATGACTGATTTAGAAAGGATTCAATACTCCAAGTGACATCGAAGACATATCTTATTTGTTCTTGGCTTTAGTTAACTTGATAAAATCATTAACCAATGCATGATGAATTAAAGAGAAATTATTTTTCTAAATTCATGACATCAACCATAACCTACAAGACCTAATATGGATTGAGATAGGAGTAGACACTGCACCATACTTATGTGCTTTCCAAGATATTGGGTGAAAAAATTGAATTATACTGTTAGGCTAGTTATTGAAGGGTTTTTTCAATGTCATATTGACTCTTCAACATTTAAGTGATTATGATGAATTGCTAAATCTCACTCTTGATCTCCGAATAAAATTCAATATATTTATTATATTCATTGTCAACATGTTAGGAACTTAATGGGTTACACAAAATAAAATGATCAATTAGATCCAAGATTTAATTAAGTATGACTTAATAAAATAAAAGGTAAAACATGAAAGAGAGGTAGCTCGGTTGGTTGAAGGGTGGATGAACGGGAAGAGGACTAATCGATGGGGCTGAATGGTTGGCTGAGAAAGGAAGGGGAGGAGAAAAAGACGATAAGGAGATGAAAGAAATGAAAAGGAAAAGAGAGAGAAGCTGATTTTCCCTCTTCCAAGCTGAATCAATTTTATGTTGTATTTAATTATATATCGTTTTCGAAAAGTAGAAAATTTTAAAAGAAAAAAAGGGGTAGAAAAGTAAAATATATAGAGTATTCTAGATTTTGAAAATTCAAAATATAATGTAGGAAATATATAAAATTTTATCAAAAGTATATATTGAATTTGGAATTTTGTAAGAAAATACAATTTTGAATATTTTATGAATAAAAGATATATCCTATAGCACGTGATGCTTTCCAAGATTGTGTATATTTTTTAACCTATTCAAGTCCAAACCATCTCTTCGAAGCTCTAATCACGGAGTCCAGATCTCAAAAACACATAATTTTCTTTGAGGAACGCAAATACATATTTACACAACCCAATAAAATTTTAGGACAGATTCAAGGTGTGGGTGTCTAACCAAAACAAGTAAATACTTGGACCTGTAAAGCTTCAGATCCAGTGGGCTCATAAAACTTTGAAGGACAAACAAGTTATTGAATCAAAGAAAAAAAAAAAAAAAGGCAATAAAACCATTTCATCAAATCCATTAACGTCATAAATTTTGGAAATAATCAATGGTAATATATTTACTTCAAAATGTGAATATAAAGGCAGTGATACTCCTCAAATAGAATGGAATATGGGCCAAGTTTTTTCTAGCGTTGATGCCAAGCCAAGATATAAAGCATCACATATTTCAATCTTATGCAATACTTGAAAATAAACCCTTTCTTGAGGTCTAACTGGTAAAGTTTCTGCATATATACTTAATTTTATTGTAGAAGAATTTATGAAAAATTTTGTTCTCGGCATAATTTTTGGATGCGACTGGATTTAACAGCCATTTTATGAGATGAATTTAGCCTAAACTCCAAATTTTGAGGCTAGACCAATTAGTTGTTGTTTATTAAGGGGATTGAATTGATACATGTTATTCGTTATTCACAATAATATATATATATATATATATATATAGAGAGAGAGAGAGAGAGAGAGAGAGAATAAATATTAAAAAAAATCTAATGTATTGCCAATAAAGTTTAGAACCTTATCAAAAGATTTAATATTATAACACATTAATACGTTATTAAATTTTGATTTCTATTTATCTCAGCAAAATTTCATTCTATTTCTATTGCTATGGACCATATTTCTTCTCATAAGTTAAAGATTCAATTTTTCAAACAGTAAAAAACACAACCAACTTGAACTATCCAGGAAACCCCCACAAATCAAAACAAAAAGGAAAAGAAAAAAAAAAAAAAAGCTTACCATATCTAGAGGGAGATGAGAAAATAAAAAACCCAAACAAGCAAGGTAATAACAAAATAAAAAAAAAAAAAAGCAAAAATAGATGAAAAAGTCCCAATCCAACACAATTTGGAATGAATCTAAGCCAAATCGGTAAATCACAGATTTAGGGGTTTGCAATTTCAGAGTTCTTTTTTTCTTTTGTTTTAGATTTTTTTTCTTTTAAGTTTTTTGTTTATTTTAATTTCGTTTACTGGAGTTAATATGGCGTGGAGTTTTTAGGGTATTGAATTAGAAAATAGCACGTGGCTATAAGGACTTGATGTGGCATTTTTAATAATTCAGTTACTTATTTTATGCACATCAACTTGAAATAATATTTTTTTAGTGTTGCTTCAGCGTTTAATATCCATGTCAATATTTTAACATATGTTAAATGTTATATCATGTTTTTTAACGGTTTACGTTAGTGATTTTATCTTTTTATTTCAATTTCAAAAGAACAGAGGCAAAATTACCTTGGTTCACAATAAAAGGACTAATTTGCATTAAAAAACATAGTAATCGGACCTTTCAAGTACTTTAATCTGAATTTGATTAAAGAAAAAATTAAAAAAGGAAAGAAAGAAAGAAATAAGAATTAAAATGTATGTACTTATTCTAAATCAATGAGAAGCTACTTAAATTGAAGGTCAAGGTATGTCATAGGCTTCAAAAAAGGTTAATAGTGGGATATATTCGGTACCTTATGAGGTATTCAAATATGAAAAATTAGTCCACCAATTAGGATGAGTCTATCTTACGCAAAATGCCTTTCTTGCTCAAGTTTTATGTCTTTTTTCAATCTATTCAAGCTGAGACCCTTCGAAAGTTCTAAAAAAAAAAAAGAGAACGCAGATAAAAAATTGGATAATTTCCCTTCCAAAACTACTTCTCTAATTGAGAAGCACATTAAATCTATCTAACCCAATAAATCAATTGAGCGGATCCTGCAGTAACCTCTTTATGAAAAGTAAATTTTGAACATGAAAAGGTTTTGATCTAGTAGACCCATAAAACTCACTTAAAATAAATGGTGTTATTAAACCAGAAAAAGCAACAAGCAACAAGCCATTTCATTTCAATTCATTAACATCATAACTTGTGGAAATATTCAAAGATAATATATCATTTTCAAAACATGGATATAAAGGCACCAATACCATCAAACAAAACGGAATATGTAGGTGAAGGTTTATTGCAAGGTAGATGCTAAAGTTAAGATGCAGAGCCTCACACACTGCAATCTTGATGTAATACTTAAAATGGACCCTTTTTGACGTCTAACCACTAAAGTTTTTTACATAAATACTTAAGTTGTTATATTCCACAAGAATTTATGTAAAATTTATTTCTCGGCATAGTTTGATGTGACGGAATATGACAATCATGACGTCGACTGAAATTAGCCCAAACTCCATGTTTAGAGGCTAGACCACTCGATAGTTAGGCGTTGGTTATTAAAGGGATTGAATTCACACATGTTACTCAGTGTCATTAATAAAATTTTTAATAAATTGTCAATAGAATTTCAAAGCTCCATCAAAAAGATTTAATATGCTTATACATATTTTTGTACGGCATGGCAAAAAGAATAATTATCTTATCCAAAAAACAAAAAAAACTCCACAATTGAGAATGGGGTGACATGTATCTCGTATAGTATATTTTAGAACATAAAACTTTAATAAATAAGATAGCTGTAACCCCATATACCTTACTTATGGAATTTTTTCATTCCACCTCTAGTGTTTAAGATAATTATCATTGTAAAAAAAACAAAAAGTTCATATAACAAAAAATACTTACCTATTTCTTAACTCACCTGTAAAGTTTAAAATTTTCATTAATGATATATAAAAAAACTTACTGTTAAAAAAAATATTACTATAAACAAATTATAGTTGTTTGTGTTATTTTTTTTTAATTTCGTGAAAATGTTGTATTTATCATGAAATTTTAGGAGAACAAATATTAAATGAAAAGATTTATTTTATTATCAATTTTTTGGTTTAAAAGATTTTTTTTTTTAAAAGGTTAAAAGACACTAACCTCTAAGGTTTGCTACAAAACACACTTACACTCTTATAGTTTGAAAAACACCTATTTACCCCTTAAGGTTTGGCAAAATTACACTAACTCTTCTAAGGTAGTATTTCTAGGTTAATTTTAAATAAAAAAATAAATATGCCCATTTTCAATTATTAATCTTTCATTTTTATTTTTTTCTTTTCATTAATTTTTACTCAAAACCTTTTTAACTGCAAAATAATGAGAATTTAGTTAGTCTTAAAATTATCTTTAATTCAATTGTATATTGACATTGAAATTAATTTATTAAAGTAATTTTATTCAAATTAATTAATTACAGTTGTTTTAAAATTTTAATGATAATGAAATTGGTTAAAGAAAATATTTTAAAAAGAAAAGTAAGAAAGAAAAATAAAAAGTCTATAATTATTGTAAATAAAAAAGTTTGGGTGATGGAAAGCTATCCAAATCAAGGGGCAAGATTTCTTATAGAAGGCTAATGGTGAGATATACTCGAAAACCTTTTGTGATATTTGAAATGAAAAATTAGTCCACGAATTAGCATATCTTATATATTTTGCAAAATGCATTTCTTGCTAAGGTTGTAAGTCTTTTTTCAATCTACTCAAGTCTAAACCATTGAATGTTCTAACCAAAAAGCACGCATTTAAAAAAAAATAGTACTTCTATAATTGAGGTATACATTAAATATCTATATAACCCAATAAACCTTTGAGCGGATCCTGCTTTAACCTAAAAAGTAAATATTTGAACTTGAAAAGCTTTCAATTTAGTGGGTCCATAAAACTCAATAGAATAAACAGTGTTATTAAACCAGAGAAGACAACAAGCAACAAGCCATTTCATTCCAATCCATTAATGTCATAACATGTGGAAATATTCAAAGATAAATATCAAAACGAAGATATAAAGGCACCAATACCATCAAGTTAAAATGGAATATATATAGGTGAAAGTTTATTTCATGCACAAGTCAAGATGTAGAGCCTCACACGCATCAATTTTGATGTAATACTTGAAATGGACTCTTCTTGAGGTCTAACCACCAAAATTTCTACATAAATATTTAAGTAGTTATATTCCACAGGAATTAATGAAAAATTTATTTCTTGGTATAGTAGTTGGTTGTAACGGAATTTGACAATCATAGCGTGGAATGAAATTAGCCCAAACACTAAGTTTAGAGGCTAGATCGGTGGATAGTTAGGTTTTGGTTATTAAAAGGATTGAATTCATACAGTTTACTTGGTCCTTAAAGTTATATATAGAAACAACAAGTATTAAAAAAATTATTTAATTTATTAATTTTATAAAAAAGTTTAATATGATATGACATGTTTTTGTCAAAAGTCATGAGGTTTATTGGTAGAATATTAGGCTCTTAATTTCAGTGATTAGGGATTAAATTTTGGTAACCTCAACTATAAAAAAATATATATGAGATGTTCTTGTAAAGTATAATAAAAATATTAAAAATTAATATAACAAAAAAACACTTGTTAATAACTTAATCCACTTGTAAAGTTTAAAATAGCCGTCTATGGTTTATAAAAGACATACTCTTGAAAATTATTATTTATAAACAAATTACAATTATTTATATGAATTTTTTTTAATTTGGTAAAAAATGTATTTATCATGAAATTCTAGGAGAATAATATACTAAATGAAAGTTTTTTGTTTTAACTTATCATAATTTTTGGTTTAAATTTTTTTTTTTTTTTTTGTAAATAGCATATGCATTCCATACCTTTAACTAATAGCTTTGACAAATTATTTCTTCCAGCCGAAAGCTTTATATTTCTGAATTTGCAAGCAGGTACTATTTGTTTTTATCTGATTATCACCAGACCAAAATTCTATTTTATAGTAAGCATTTCTTCGTAGGCACCTCAATTAATTACTTCTATAGACATTCCATATCATGTTCAAAAAAAAAATATCATAGCGTAAATAGGCATGAAAGATATCGAATTAAAACCAATATGTTTAATGAGTGTTTATTGGTATTAATTAATTAAAAATATTTAATTTTTATTTTAAGAATCTTTTTACATTTGATAGATTAATTTTACTAAATTAAAAATATATTAATTACGCTTTTATTGTTATAAATATCATTGTCATCAATACTACTAAATACTGATCAATATTTCTCATTTATAAAATAAGAAAATCGTTGACACGTTTTCTCAATGCAAGTGTATGGTATATAATTTAAGTTATACAAATTTTTATCTTATAATAATATTTTAAGTATTATATATTTATATAAATTTTAATATATTAATAATTTAAATTTTACAAATTTTAATTGCAATCGTATACTCATGAAATATAATAAAATATTATAATATTGATGGTTAGAGTTGGTATATTAGGAACTTATGTGGCCTGGTTTTCTTCTCCCGGGTTTCTGAATTTTTCACACGAAAATTAATTTCATGATTGCTATTTGCTATCAAGCCGCACTGCATTTTTCGCCACGAATAATGGAGTGGACAGAATTTAATTTAATCTCTCCATACTCGTTAATTAGGTGTATTAATTAATAAACCTAACCCTTTTTTATAGCATGTAGTAGAATGCCATAGCGTGGGTGAATGTCATGAGTCATCTAATTAATGAATTTGGTTTATTTTAACGTAAAAATAATTTATTTCACTAAATAAATCACATTTATATTGTTTAAATATCAATATTTGGGATTTTTGAATTATATTTATAATTTTAAGTCATTTCCTTTTTATGTCATGCTAATTTGTTGGAAAATTCCTATAAATGAGGAATTGAAAATTCCATAGAAATTAGGGATTTAAGTTATTGATTTAAGGCTGTGATTTACTGGTTTATGGATGTAATTTACTAATTTTAAGCTCTAATTTATTGATTTCAGAGTAGGTTTGTAGAAGCAAATTTTGTTGTTTTTATTTTCATTTCCTGAAGTAGACTAGGTTGTACACTATGAATTGTAGTTTTCATTTCTCAATACAATAGATTGAAAGAATTCAACTTTGTGAGTAGTATTGTTATTATCCTAGGTTGTACACTATGAATTGTAGTTTTCATTTCTCAATACAATAGATAGAAAGAATTCAACTTTGTGAGTATTATTGTTATTATTATTTTTTTGTATTATGTTCTTTCATTTCTTTTATTTAATATTAAATTTTTGTAAATATATGTTTCTTTAGATTGTTCAATTTAGAATTATCATATTAATGTAGATTTCGATTATTCCACTGTGTTTTCTTTATATTTCAATTTTGATTTTGTGTTCTTGAAATTTTTTATTTGACAATTTTTGGATAATTAATATATATATTTTTTAATTTTGTAGTTGCAAGTTTTTTATATGAAAACAAGAACATATAACATATTATGAAAAAGAATCTAAACGATAGTAAATCATATACCTCTTTCAACCATTCAATCTGTCCTAGTTATAAGCTTCGACCTCCTTGATTGCTTATTGTTTAGGAATAATGTGGTAGTTTTCTTGACGAATTAATTATTCAATTTGAAAATAATAAAAAATTTAAAAGCCCTTTACCTAACCATTTCTTTATTTTATTATGAAATATTCATATGTATGTAGGTCTGTATGTATGGAGACTATTTTTTACTTAATTTTTGTTTACAATTTTTTTTCTTCTTTATTTACTTATTTATTTATTTATTTGAGTCATGGTCTCATTATTTTTAACAAAAAAGTCGTGCAATAAAAATTTCATGAGGAGCGAGTTTTTTGCACTCTTACTAAATCATTATACAGGAAATAATCTGAAAAACTTCTCTAAAACTTAAAATTAAACAAAGACTATAGGAGATTTTTTATTATATAATCATTATTGATTTAATTTTATATTGTTTGAACTTGAATTGGGTTTTCAAGCTTATACATATCTAAGAAATTTGTGGCTCGCATATGCATTGTTATATAATTATTAAAAAAAAAAAAAACTACATTTCAATCTCCTAAATAATTAAAATTTGGAGTTTTCAATAGAGATATTATATTTTTTTAATAATACGATTTGATGAATAAAGTAGTTATTTTCAAATTAATTAAAAATAATAATTATTAAAAGGACCTAGCATTTACTCTAATTAAAGAAACGGATAAAATCAAGTTGTAATCCGAATTATCTCATAAATTACGGCAAATTCAATGGCACTTGATGGGGAAAATATTTAATTTGAATTATTCCGTTTAACTTTTTAATTACACTATCTCAAATTAAGCCTATAGATGCAATCATTCAAGATTTATTTAACTTTTTGCTCTATGTTTATATTGACAAAAAAGATTGTTAAATACAGGGAAAAATAAAAGACAAGAAAGATTATATGAGACAAAAGTATTAAAAGTATTTTGGCTATGTTTAAATATATAAATAAAACTTTTTATATAAATATATATAATCATTGAAGAATTGAATAATAGTGTTTATAGATTATTTCAGCAGAGGTTTCTCATTTATTAATAAATGGCCCTAACAATTTGGAGAAATAACAATAAAAAAATAGTGTTCATAGATATAAAATTTTTAATACTATAATTTAAATTTGGAAATTAAAATTTAAGTTTTCAGTTAATAGTAAAATCGAGCATTGTAGACAAAGGAAACCTATACAAATTACGATTTTTCAAAAGATGACTTCTAATATTATCTTATGGCTTTTAACTATGCAATTTTAACGTAGAGATTCTTATTGGCATAGCCTTAATTATAATTTTTTTATAATATTTTCACATCATTTCATTAAAATAATCATATTTAAGAGATTTTTTTCACTCAAAATTTTGAATTAAGGAGAAGGATCGACGGAAAGAGTACTGGATAGACAGCTTACGTTGCCAAATTACTCATTTATTTATTTAGATAAATTAATTAGGAGCAAAAGAATAACAACAAAATTTATAATATTCTCATTTGGATGGTTTTAAGTTACGAATAATAATAACAATACGAGATATACAATAGTTATAATATAATTGAAACAAAAAATAACACAAGAATATTTTAAACCAAAAAATGAATTTGACAGAATATGTAAGAAAAATCAAATGACGACAGTATGCATATGTGTACAGCAGAAGCAAATTAATATATTCCAAGTGTTTTTTTTTTTAACTTTTTTATCTAAATTATAAATTTAATCTTTTTTTAAATAGTATTATATGTTAACTATGTATAGAAACACTCGAAAATCAATTGCAATTTTTTGATCTCGGCAACTTATAAAATAATCTCTCATGAAAAAAAATTATACTTGAGATTACTTTTAAATGAAATTAATTTTAACTATTTAGAATTAAATATATTTTTATATTTTGTTTAAATATCACTATTGGATGAATTATGGTACGAATTTTTTTTTATAATTTATTATAACCACATATTGATGTCTATAATTTATTTTTCATACTTATTTTATTAAAATTTATTTTAATATAAATTTTTTGGCTAAAATTCTTATATAAAATTTATTTATTTTATTGTGATTTTTTTATTGTAGAATTGTATTTGAGTGCATTATATGAGTTTAAAATTAGTTTGCGTATAAAATCCAAGGCATTGGTTTATCCAAATGCACGGATTTAACAGCTTAGAAAGCTATAATGGTTCAAAATTTCTCACTCTTGCTAGTAAATTTGACATTAATCAAATACATAGAGGAAAAAAAGTACTTATAGTTTTTGTGAATAGACATACTTGAATATGAACTCTATTTTCGGGAAGACAATTTTGATGAAAAAGTGTATTTATTATTAAATTTTAGGAGAATAATATACTAAATGAAAATAATTTTTTTTCATTTATCAAAATCTTTAGTTTGAAAGATTTTTTTGTAAAATAGTATCTCCCTATCTTTAACTAATAGCTTTAAGGGGTTATTTCTCCAGGGAAGCTTTTTATTCTAAATTTGCCCACAAAGAAACGCTACGAACAACCGAGCAGGTATTATTTGTTTTTATTTTATTATTATCAGACCAAATTCTATTTTTGTAAAGAAAAAATCTATAATTATTTTAATTAGATTGTGACAAATTCACTATGTTGGCGAGAAAAAAAAAACTAAAAAATAATTTACTTAGTGGGTGGTTTTTTAGAGATGAATATTTAAAAAAATAGTTAAAAATATTTATATTTTATACTAATTAACATTTTTACCTTTATTTTATAAATTTATACTATTATAAAAGAAATAACTCAGTTTGACATCGCGAATTAAATGACACCAATCGTAAATAAATTCAAGACAAAGAAAAAAGCAAAGAAACCATTTCATCCAATCCATTAACGTCAAATAATCAAAGATAATATATCAATTTATAAATGTGGATATAATGGCACCAATACCATCAAACAAGAACGGAATATATAGGCGAAGGTTTGCTTTAGAGTTGACGCTAAAGTCAAGAAGTGGAGCCTCACCCATTAAAATCTTGATGTAATACTTGAAATGAAAAATTTTTAACATATATACTTCATTAGTTCCCACAAGAATTTATGAAATTTTTTTCTCTATTTAGTTGTTCGATGTGACAGAATTTAATAATTTTGTCATTGAATAAAATTAAACCAAACTCTACGATTTGAGGTCAAACCACTCAATAATTAGGTATTGGTTATTTAAGAAATTGAATTCATATATGTATTACTCCAAGTCCATAATAATATATAAATAGAAAGAATAAATATTAAAAATTATCTAATATATTGCCAACAAAGTTTAAAAGCTCTATTAAAATATTTAATATAATCACATTTTTTTAAGGATATAATAAAAATATTGTAAAATTAATATTACAAGAAAAAAATATTAATAAATTTCTTAACCGTTTTATGGTGTCAAAAATTAAATCGACAGTGTATAGAAAAACATGCTCATAAAATTTTTTATCTGTAAGCAAATTACAATTATTATTTACTATATTTTCTTTGTATTTGGTGAAAAAAGTGTATTTATTATTAAATTTTAGTAGAATAGTACTAAAAAAAAGTCTCTTGGTCTGGATAGGTCACAGAACATAGAAGCACGGCGAACAGTCTAGCAAGTACTATGTTTTTATTTAATTATGACTAGACCAAGATTCTATTTTATAAAGAAAAATATAGGTACTATTTTAATGTGAAAATTAACGACTTCAAAACTATAATAATATCTAGCCCTAGCCCTCGTAAGATTATCTAATTATTACTCATTATATATTTGGTAGTATCTTAGTACGCATGCTTAATATGTCTTTATCAAGTAAATACTAAATAAATAGGAAGAAAATACTTAAATATCAGTGATGGTGTCAATATATATATAGTATATGTAGTATATTTAGTATTTCTTCGCATTTATGAACATCCCCAAGAAAAAAAAAAAATAGAAAGACTAATCGATATGCCAAGTCGAAGTCTTCCTTTTTTTTTCTTTTTAGTGCCAAAGTCAAAGTCTTCTCTAATAATTCTGAAGCTACACAACCATAATATTAATTGATATTATCTTCCAGTTTTTATGATGTATTTCAAATTAGGAGGGTAGATTTCATGGTTGACGGCAATGTCTATGTCTCTCCAATAAGGACATTCACGCGTTAATGGATGATGGCAATAGAAATAATCGACGCCATGATGGGTAGAATTTTCTCGATCTAGCTAGTTGTGAAATATTAGTATTGATTTTGACATTAATATTTGATATATTGATAAGTAAAATTTTTTAATTTTATAAATAAATTAAAGCTTATCATTTGTTTTATTTTTATTTTTAATTAATTTTTTATTTTATTTGAGTGGTATATATGTCATCATTGTCTGTAGAGTTTAAAAACTCTATTAGCCGCTTATAGAATAATTTTCTTTAATAAAATTAGTTTGTGTTAGTACATATGCAAAAGAAATAAAATAAAATAAAATAATGTTAGTAGGACTACTTTTAAGATGTGTTTGGATGAGAGATTTTAAAGAAAAATTTATTTGTAAAAAGATTTTTAAAATTTTAAAATAATTTTTTTTTGTTTGGCAAAATAAAAATAAAAATTTTTAAAATTTTTAGAATTTTAAAGAGGAATTTTTGATAGCTCTAATTCCTTTTTCAAATTCCACCTCCAGAGGTGGAAGTTATGAGATTCCTTAGTTTTTTTTATTAGATTATTATTATTTATTAAGTTTTCTTTTTTTACGTTATTATTATTTTTTTAAATTTTAACTAAATAAATTTATTTTTTTATTTTTTATGTTATTAGAAATATTTAAACATGTTTTCAAATCTAATGGCATCCATATTGCATATTTTTCTTATTTTATTTTAATATTATTTTTTATTTTATCAAATTTCAATATTCCAAATTTCTTTCTAAAAAATATTTATCCAAAAATTACAATTACAAATGTCAATATTTTGAATTGGTAAATTTTAAAATGCTAGTATTTTAAAATTCTTTATCCAAACACACTCTTAGGGTGCATTTAGACGAAGGATTTTAAAAATTTTGGAGAATTATAAAATGCTAATACTTTAAAATTAATCAATTCAAAATGTTAGTATTTGCAATTGGATTGTTTGCCTAAATTTTTTTAGAAAGAAATTTTTAATATTGGAATTTGAAGAAATAAAAAATAATTATAAAAAATAATATTAAAAATAAAATAAGAAAAATATACAATATAGATGTCATTAGAGTTATAAAAATATACAAATATAAAAATAAATTTTAAAATAAATTTTTTTAGTTAAAATTAAATAAATAATAATCATGTTAGAAAAAGAAACATAACAAACGCTAATATGTTACTAAAAAAGCAAAGAATTTCACAAGGAAATTTGAGCTATCTATAATTTCTTTTTCAAATTTCAACAATTTTAAAAAATTTTATTTTTATTTTGCCAAAAAAAATTATTTCAGAATTTTGCAAATATCTCTATAAATAAAATTTTTTGAAATATCTCATTCAAACACTCGATTAATTTTTTGTGAATAGACAAATTCTAGTACGAGTTTTATTCATGATAAGAAAATAATTTTGATAAAAGTAAAGTAAAATAATAAATAAACAAACAAAAGAGATGATGCTATTTATTGAGTTTTTTTTTTTTTTAACGTTTATTGGTATGTAACATTTGCAATTTCATAACGCTAAATACAAAAATGATCAAATAAGCAAATATGAGAAAAAATTGAGATGGTTAATTAAAAATAAAATAAATATTCTTAATAATAATAAAAATAATTTTTTGAGAGATTAATCTCTTTTATTATTTTCAATATATTCATTATCATTAATATTTACTTATATATATATATATATATATAATTGATCCACTAGAAGATTTTAGGACTCATTGAATAGTGAGGAAAAAAAAAAAAAGAAAAACTCAATTAGATAATTTATGAATGAGGTTATTTTAATTGATGAAATGTAAAGGTTGTTAGAACAAAATGAGATGTAGCTACTCAGCTTCCCGAAAAGACTTAATTAATTGATTTGATGTCGTTACCTAAATCATCTATAGAATTTATAGATTTTAATGGAACATAAATTCTATATTTCACATAATGTTTGCTATATCACAGTTAAATGTTCTCAATCTACTTAAGAATAAGTTACTAAGACTCTTTGAAGGTTTTCATCAAAGAATGCATAGTTTTCCTTCTAAAAATATTAGGTAAAATAATGCATTAAATATTTACTTAACTTAATAGGTCTATTAGTTTATCCAACGTTAACCTCAAGATGTTAATCCACAATAAAAGGTAAATGTTTAAGCTTGAAAGGCTTTTAGTCCAGTGAACCCGTAAAACACAATAAAATAAGTGACAATGTTGAATTAGACAAAGCAATTCATAATAAAACCATTTCACTCTAATCCATTAACATTATAACTTGTAGGAATAATCAAAGATAATAAACTAGTTTCAAAATGTGGATAGAGAAACACCAATACCACATCGAACAAAAATGAAATATATAGGCGAGTGATTGTTTTAGGGTTGACACAATGTAGAGCCTCAAACATAACAATTTTGATTTAATACTTGAAATTGATCTTATTGAAGTCTAACCTGCAAAGTTTCGGCATAAATATGTAATTAGTTATTTTCAAAAAAAAATTATGAAGGTTTTCTTTTCTCGGTGTAGTTGTTGGATGTGATGGGTTTTGACAACTATGTCGTGCAATGAAATTACCCAAATTATACACTTAAATACTTGAAATGGACCCTTCTTGAGGTCTAACCAGCAAAATTTCTACGTAGGTACAATTATATTTCCCACAAGAATTTATGTAAATTTTCATTTTCTTGGTGTAGTATTGGATGCAATGGAATTTAAAAATTATGCCATGGAATGAAATCAACCCAAAGCTTACGTTTAGAGGCCAAACCACTCCATAGTTAAGTGTTTAGTTACTAGAGAGATTGAATGCATACATGTTACTCCGTGTCCACACAGTAATATATAAAGAATAAATGTTAAAAAATCATCTAATGTATTATCAACGGAGTCTAAATCTCTATTAGTTTAATCTAATGGCACTTGTTCTCATAGATCATAATAAAAAAATTAAAAAATAATATATGTTAATTTCTTAACCTGTTTTTTGAAATTTATAAACTGCATTGATAGTGTATAACAAACACTCTTAATAATTATTATTTATAAACAAATTACAATTATTTGTATGATTTTTTTAATTTGGTGAAAAAAATATATTTATTATTAAATTTTAAGAGAATAATATATTGAATGAAAAGCTTTTTTTTCTTTTATCAAAATTTTGGTTTAAATGATTTTTGTAAAATAGTATTTCCTTAGAATAATTATTTATTACATTAATAGTGAAAGCTTTTAACTCCACAAATAAGATTAAAACACTGTCAAGTATCTCATTTATTTAATTTTTATTTTTTAATCATTTAAGACATATGATAATATTTTAACCCTGCTTATAAGGTTAAAAAACTTTAATGCTAGTGTATTAGAGTTTTTTCCGTCTCCTTATCTTTAACTAATAGCTTTAACAAGTTATATCTCCATGGAAGATTTTTATTTCTGAATTTGCCCACAAAGAAACACGGCCAACAATGTAGCAGGTATGATTTGTTTTTATTTTATATTACTAGACCAAAATTCTATTTTATAGAGAAAAAATTAGTAATTATTTTAATTAGATTGTGGAACAGTTACTATGTGGGTGACGGGAAAAAATTTTAAAAAAAAGAAGTTATTTAAAGCTAAAGTAGTTGGTAGTTTTTTCAGAGATGAATATTTAAAAAAATTAGTTAAAAATATTTATATTTTATACTAATTAGCATTTTTACCTTTATTTTATTTAGTTATGTAAATGTTGAATTTACATAAAAAGCCAATAAATTTCATAATATCATGTAACAAAATATGGGTAAAAATGTCTTTTAAATTTTTTATTATATATATTTTTAAAATATTAATAACATGTTAAAAACTGCCCACTTATATTTAAAGACCGGTAGTTTTTGTTTAAAAAGTTACTATTTTTTTATTAAAAACTACCCAAGTGCTATATGAAAAAAAAAGCCTATCATTGTTTTATTTAAATATCAATATTTTTAATTTATTATTTATTTAAAATCATGTTAAAAAAAATCCTTGGGTGTATCAAATTCTAATTTATTATAATTTAATTAAAATTTTTAGTATTTTTTAGTTGAATTGATGTCATTTGACTCGATGACATCAAACTCAATAAGAAGCTTTGTTAATAATATAGATATACAAATTACCAGCATGTAAACCAAAATAATATCTAGCCCTAGCCTTCATAAAATTATCAAATTATACTAAGTACATATTAATTAGTTAATATCTAGTACATATACTTTAATATATTTTTATCAAGTAAACACTAAATAAATATGAAAAAAAAATACTTAATTATCAGTTATGGTGTTAAAAAAAAAAGTACCATGTTTCTTCACATTTATGAATATCAATATATCAGTAATAACGCAAAAACAAAAAAAAAAAAAAAAAATGGAAAGACTAATCGATATGCCAAGTCCAAGTCTTCTCTAATAATGCTAAAGCTACCCAAATGTAAATGCACACACATTATGACGCCAAAGTCATGAGATGTTTACAGCGGTTTTCTCCTTCCGGGTTTCTGAATTTTCGCTCATGAATTTTCTACGAAACCAAACGAAAATTAATTTCTTGGTGCTATTGCTGCAAAGCCATATTGAATTTTCCACCAAGACTAATGGAGTGGACATAATTTAACTCTATCTCTCCACGTTTTCTAGTCGACCCACTCATTGATTAGTAAACCTCATCTTTTTCTTTTTCAAAAGTAATTAAAGTATCTTATAATAAAAAAATTAATTAATTTTAGAAAAATCAATAAGGACAATAATGCCTATCTTTACTGCACATGAGCAAGATAAACTCATATAAAAAATAAGGGTAAACTCATATAAAAAATAAGTGTTTTGTAAACAAGTAAGTTGAGATATTTTGTAGGATTAATTAATATATATTTTATAATAATAATATTTTTATTTGATTATTTATTATTTATAATAATAATAATAATAATAATATTTAATCATTTAGCTGCTATTTGTTCTTAGTTGATTATTTCCAAACCAAAATTCTATTTTACAATTAAAAGATAGGTAATTATTTTTATTTCAAAGTGGATAAATATTATTTTTCGAATGGAAATAATTGTCTTGATAAATGATTGTTAAAAATTAAAATATTGAATTAATAATAATAATAATATGGGATTCATATATATCAGTGGATTTTTTTTAGTATTGGGTATTGAATAAAAAAATATTATAACGGTTAAATAGTTAAAAAAAATGTTAAATGATGTTATTGGTTACGAGCTAGTATATGATAATTGTTAGGTTTATACTTTACTTTTTTATAATTATTAATATGAATATGATCGGTAAATATGAATATAATCTAAATGATTGATATCCATCGTAACTTTTTTCATACAGAGTACATTTATTTTTACATTATAATGTATTATATTGTGATGTTTAATTTTATATTTTTATAATTTATTGAAGTGCAAAAATTAATTTTAAGTATTCACTTATTAAATTATATAATTAACAAATTTCATTTTAAAATTATATAGACTACGATAGATATAATTTTTTTAAATCTCATTATTAATTTTTTTTCTAAATTTAAATTCAATTTAAAACTTAAATACATTAAAGATTAAATATTTTTATTAAATCACACCATTATAAGTAGATGTGCCTTTTTAAGATCTTTGAGATCTAGTCCCTTAGAATTTCTTGCTTTGTTACTTGTTTTCAATTGGTGTATTTGATTTATGCTGTAATTCAAAATTTTTATTATTTTGTTTTTTATTCAATTACTTTTTAATTTTTACGCATAATATTTTTTTACTTTAACATTTATGGATGTATGATAATATAAAATAAATAAATAAAAATATATATTCTTTTATTAAAATAGTCTAAAATTCAACATAAATTAAAATAATTTTCAAATTATAAAAAAAAAAAAAAACCATGCAATGCACGGGTAAAAAAGCTAGTTTTGTACGAAACGAAGCCACATGGAAATTAATTTCCTGGTGGTGTCGTTGCGAAGCCACACTGAATTTCCCACAAGATTGGTAGAGTGAATAATTCAACTCCCATCTCTACACGTCTTCTAGCAACCCACTTGTTAATTAGTAAACCAAACTTTTTCTTTTTCCAAAGTAACTAATTTTGGAGAAATATCGAAAGGGACAATAATGCTTATCCTCGATTCGTGTGAGCAGGATACACTCCGATCAAAAAAAAATTAAGGGTTTTGTAAACAAGTAATTTAAAGATTTTTTTAAAATTAATTAATATTATTTATTATTTTTAATAAATAAATAAAATATTATTATGCATAATAATTATGAAGAGTGTTTTCAAAAGCAATTATTAGTAAAATGCCAAAAAAAAATAATAGATTGGGACTTACTGAATCTTGACAAAAATTATGTCTGGAAGTGAAAATGAGATTTATTATATCATTTATACTTAAGAATTATTATAACCATAAATTAATATTTGAAATATATACTGTATTAATTACATCATCTATACTTGAGAATTATTGCAAATTTGCAATTCATCAATGATCAATCGGGTT